>JAVHLU010002834.1:0-15260 GCA_036785755.1 Colletotrichum ledebouriae
TAGTAGGAACGTATAGGGTTCCTATATTATTTTCCTTAACTAGTAGAGGGTATAGGTTAAAATACCTATATAGTATTTCCCGAATTATACCTGCGAACTAGATGAATTTGTTATAGTCTTTTTGCGAAGGGGCTGCGGCGTAATTCCGAACTTAATATATCTAGTTATAAGCTATAGCCTAACTATAGACCCTCTAGTAAAAAGAGAACGAATCCCTAGTAACCTTCCTGCTAAGATTTAAGTAGATACTAGTTAATATAAGTAATATAAACTAGCCTAACTAAGTTTAAATCTTACTTCTAGAGGCCTCCCTTACCCCTAGGCTAAGGGATTAGCTAATTATTATTAACCTACTAGCTAATTATAATAGCTAGCTCTTAAAGGTCTAGAGTATTATATAAAACGTAGAGCGCTAGAAGGTTACTAGTAACTACCTAGTAACTTACTAGAAACCTACTACTAAGATTATTAAGGGGGATACTTATATAACTAGAGTAGTATATATCTTATAAGTTAAAGAAGTAAGATATTATAACTACTAAAACTCTAGATCCTCCTTAGGTACCTCCCTAGTATAATACTAATAACCTTAGAAGGGTATAAGGGACCCTTATACTTATTATACTTATAGAACTAGAAGCTATATTACTTAGTACTACCTTAATAAGGAGGACTAGCTACTTAGGGTTATAAAAATAAAAACCTTAAAAGAAGAAATAGTATATTACGAGGTTATAAATAACTACTAGGTAGTAACTAACTCTTTAGAGGAAGATAAGGAGTTAGGAAAAAACTAACTCTAGAGTAAAATTAGGCCCTAGAGCTTACTAAGGAGGAGATATTAAGTTAGGAAGAATATAAATAAGAATAACTAGCTAATAATAAGCTTATTATTATTTAAGTTAGAGTTAATAGAGGATATCTAGCTTATACCCTAGTAGATATTAGGAGTAATACTTATATAATAATTAAGTTATCCCTAGCTTAATATCTCTACTTTTTATATATTAAGAAGAAATACTAACTTATAAGGGGGTATATACTTAGTAGACTATTACTAGGTAATACGCTAGGTATAAGAGTATTTAACTTAGAAACGAGTAGCTATACTTAGTATATCTTTATATATATAATTAATAGCCTAGACCTTATTATCCTCTTAGGGCGCCCTTAAATAGAATAGAGCTAGGTTATTTATAATACTCTAGCTTACTAAGTATACTATAAGAGGGGATAAGTTAGGCTATATTTAAAAGACTAAGAAAAAACTCCCCTTCTAAAGGAAATAAGGGCTATAAGGTTCCTTAATATACCTTTATTCTTTATAATTTACTAACGCCTAGTAAGATAATAAGGTAAGTACTAAGAGGGTATTAAAGAGGTACTAGTATAAGCTATTAGCTTATCTAATATAAAGAAAGCCTTAAACCTAAGACTAAAGGAGGATTAATAATACTATCTACTAGACTAGGTCTTAGGGGAGTTTCCTAACCTATTTAACCCTAATAAGGCTTACTTACTACCCCCTAAGTAACTAGGAGTAGATTATTAGATTAACCTTATACTAGGACTAGACAGGAGGGAGCTATTACTCCCCTAGGGCCCCCTTTATAATATATTAAGAGAAGAGCTACTAGTATTAGAAAAGACCCTATAAGACCTCCTAGATAAGGGGTTTATTAGAGCTAGTAGCTTACTTACTAGGGTACTAGTACTCTTTATAAAGAAGCCTAGTAAGGGGGTTTACTTCTATATTAACTATAGGGCTTTTAATATAATTATAAAAAAAGACTATTACCCTCTCCTACTAATCTCTAAGACGTTATACTAAGTAAGTATAGCTAAGTAGTATACTAAGCTAGATATAGTAATAGCCTTTTATAAGCTAAGAGTAATAGAGGAGTACTAGGAGAGAACTATATGCTATACCTAGTATAAGTTATTTAAGTAAGTAGTCTACTTATTTAGCCTAACTAGCGCCCATACTAGCTTCTAGTAATATATTAATAGCACCCTATAAGACCTCCTTAATAACTTTATTACTACTTATATAAATAATATATTAATTTACTTAGATAGAACGAGGGAAGACTATAAGAAAAAGGTCTAGGAGGTCCTCTAGAGGCTAGCTAATATAAGCCTAAACCTTAACCCTATAAAGTATAAATTCTTAGTTAAGAGGGCTAAGTATATAGGGTTTATTATAATAATAGGAGAGGGTCTCTCTTATAACCTTAAGAAACTCTAGGCGATTACTAAGTAGTTACCCCCTACCTCCCTAAAGGGGGTGTAGAGCTTCCTAGGGTTTATAGACTATTATAATATATTTATACTAGAATATAGGGATATTATTAAACTACTTATACTACTTACTAGGAAGAATATAACGTTCTAATAGGGAGATAATTAATAATAAGCCTTCTTATATCTTAAGTAGCTTTTTAATACCTAGCTAGTATTCTACTAGTTTAGTCTAGAGGATAAGTTTATTATTAAAACTAACTATTTAGGATTTATATTAAGAGAGGTGCTCTTATAAGTTAGCCTAGAGGGTACCTAGCACCCTATAGTATTCTACTCCTAGAAGCTCTTACCTATAGAGTATAACTACCCTATCTATAATAAGGAGCTCCTAGTAGTCCTTTCTTACCTATATATATAGAGAGTAGACCTACGTAGTATAACTACTTTTAAGATACTAACTAACTATTAGGAGCTTAAATATTTTATAAAAAAGTAGCGCCTTATAGAGCGCTAGAGCTAGTAAGTAGAGCAGCTATCCTAGTATAATTTTATTATTAAATACCGCCCTAGTAGGGAATTAGTAGCCCCTAATACCCTCTCTTAGAGGGAATAGGATACGCCACGAGGGTAGGATAATAGGTAGAAGCAGGGGAGGGTCTTATAGCTAATACTAAACTATACCTACCCCTATAGGGACCCTATAGTTAGCCCCCTAGTAAGGAGAAGTTAGAAGGGCTATATTAATATCCTAGATACTATAGTCTTTAATAGTAACCCTAAACTATAGGCGCTATAGCTAGAAACTATAAAGAAGTATATAATATATAAAGCTATATACTATATAATTACTTACTAGCTTTAGAGCTTCCTACTAGATATAAAGGCTAAGGTTTAAATTAGTAAGTATAATATTAATAGTTAGTAGAGGCTAATATTTAGGGGGAGGCTATAAGTACCTAGTAGGGAGGATAATAATAACTTACTAGGGGAGCTTTATATAAAGATTATTTAATAGAGCTATAACTTAAGTATAACTACCTACCTAGGCTATAATAGTATACTAGAAATAGTAAGCTAGTAGTTCTATTAGCTAGGATAATTATAGATAGTAGAGAGATTTATAAGGAACTATAATATCTATAGAGGGATATATATCTAGAGGTAAGCTAAGAGGGGCTTCCTTAAGCCCCTACTAATACCTACTTAGTTATACTTAAACCTCTTAATAGACTTTATTATAAACTTATTACTTATAAAGGATAATACTAGTTAATACCTATAGGTTATAATAGATAGGCTAGGTAAGTTAGTAATACTAGAGGAGATAAGTACTATAGAAGTAGAAGCTTATACCTACTAGCTACTTACCTCCTACTTCTAGTTCTATAGGTTCCTATATAGTATTATTAGTAATTAAGGGTCTAACTAGGTAAGCTATATCTAGGCTAAATTCTACTATCTTATTAATATAAGGAGGCTATTAAGTACTACTTACTACCTATAGACTAATAGTAATACTAAGAGATAGAACTAGGAGATATAAGCTATCCTATATATATTTATAACCTAAGTATAGAATAACTAGGGGTAGCCCCTACCCGCTACCTAGCTAGTACTTTATAATAGAGTTAGTAATATAACTAGGCTCTCGCTATTCTTCTTAGAATATAGGTACTATACTAACCCTGAACCTATAGTAAATAATATAGTAGAAGAAGTCCCCTCTAGAGATATAGTAGCTACCCTCCTAGTAACGAGACTATAGGAGGTAGTAGACTTTATCTAAGTAAGTATTATTACTACTTAGTAATATAGCGAGGAGAATATAAACTAGTATAGGATACTTATAGAGGAGTACTAAGTAGGTAATAAGGTCTAGCTTTTAATAGCTAACTATAAGAGCCCTTAGCTTAGTAAGAAGCTATCGTAGTTATACTATAAATATATTATAGTTAGACTCCCGAGCCTATATATTATTAAGTTAGATATACCTAGTAATATCTACCTAAGGTTTTAAATAAACCTCCTCTAGAGGGTACTAGAGGACCCCTTACCTATATAGATAAGGATAGACCCCTAGCTACTACTAATTATAACTAATAATAGTAGATTTAAGTAGTATATAGAGGAGATATATATAGTATAATAGAAAGTAGTTAGGCGAGGGCGGAGACGCGAGGTCCTAATTAAGTAGGAGGGATATATAGAGCCTACCTAGGAGCCTATAGAGGCTATTATAGAGACTGCTATAATAGATAGGTACGAAGCCTTATATAGACTAGTTATAAATAATAATAGTAACCTAGCCTACGCCTAGGGGGAAGCTAGCTAGGAGGGGGGATAGTATTATAAGCTACGCCTAGGTTAAGCTTACCTAGGCTTCTACTTAGGTTTACTACCTTAAGGAGCTACCTAGGGCTTACTTAGAGCTTACCTAGTTATTCCCTATAGACTAGTAAAATCTCTACTAAAGAGGAAAACTTCCCCTTTTTTCCTCTTTAGCTTAAATAAACAGTATTATAGCGACCTTATATTAAATAAACTTAGGTCTAACCCCTCGCATATAGTAGCTTTCGTAGCACCTTTAATACCTTACTAGAAGGTCAACCTTTTAGGTTAAGGATTTATCTTATATAGTAGCTTTTACCTTACTAGAAGGTTTAGTAAGGGCGTTTCTAGGCTATAAAAGCCTTAGTAGCCCGTTTAGCTCTAATATAATTAGCCCTAGTGCGGCGCGTATCTAACTTTATACGAGGGTTTACTTATGAGTAGTAGGAATATATAGGGTTCCTATATTATTTGCCTTAACTAGTAGAGGGTATAGGTTAAAATACCTATATAATAATTCCCAATTTATGCATATAAACTAGGTGAATTTATTATAGTCTTTTTGCGAAGGGGCTCCGGCGTAATTCCGAACTCAATATAGTCTATATAGCAGGCGGAAAATATAGGTAAAAGATCTATGAATTTAGAAGGTTTCTTCCTTAAAGGCGATAAGCCCTTTTATAAGGGTTAATACGCTTAGGTACGTTTAATATATTAAATATATTAAATATACTAGGCGCCCTTAAGCGGGATAACCGCGCTAAGCGCGTTTAGTATTAATTACTTATATAAGAAGAGAAGGGTATTAACCATAATACGTAGTATAAATTTTAATTTATACCTCCTATTATAGTAATATACTAATAAGTAGGGCTATATAATTATATATAAACGCCCTTAAGTAACCTTACTTCCTTTCTATTCTATATATTTTATTATATCCTACCTTAGGCTAAGGGAGTCTTAGGCGTAGTATTAGCTATCTTTAGGAGGTTAGGGTAATCCTTATCCTTATTATTAATAATCTCTTTAACTATAGCTAGGAGTTAGTTAATATTAACGCTATAAGTAATAGCTAGTTAGATATTATCTTTATGTTACTCTAGGAACTAGTAGCGAGATTTATTACTAACTTTAGAGTATAACGTAGTAACGCTATTATCTTTAATTATAGTAATTAAAGTAGCGAGGGAGGTAATATTAGGATAAAACCCTTAAAGGTTTATAGCATATTTCTATTAAAAGTTAGCTATATCTATAGCTTTAGGGTTATTAAGGTCTAAAAGGGTATAGATAGCGCCTGCGTTATTATTATTAACTTTAACCTAACTAAAGTGCGCGTTATGCTTAGTACGTATACTAGGAAACTTATATTATAGTATCTACTTAAGAATAAAGAATAGTAATATAGCGCTAACTTCTAAGTTACTTATAATTTATTTAGTTATAAATAAGTTAAAGGCGCGGATATATATATATAGACTAAGGATAATTAAGCTATTCTAGATAAGAGTATATAGGGTAAGGCGTTTAGCGTAATAAGTAGTAATAATATTAGTTATATTAAAGAAGTAGATATACTAAAGGTATATATTAATTACCTCTTAAGTATTTAGGAACTTTATATAAGCATAGGTAAGGCGATAGAGGCTAGCGATATAAGTATAGGATTACTAGTTGATAATAATAATCTTCTTAACGCTAGAGGTAGCGTTAGGCGTCTTAGTAGTACTAGGAGCGTTAGTAGCGTTAAAGGGGCTAATATTAGAGGAAGGGTTAATATTAGGGCGATTATCTAGGCCTATAGCTAATATTATATACTTAGTAAATAACTTAGTAATAAGGTATTATATAGGGCTAAGGAAGCCTAGGCTCTCTTATATAAGTCCCTTAGGGATAGTTACTATAATAAACTTAAACCTATTAATAGCTAACTTAATAAATTAGCCTAGTTTAAGAGTAATAGCGCTAGTATTGGTAATATAACCCTTAGAGAGCGCTATAGTTAGGTCGATCTAGGTTTCTTTATATTTATTAAATAGGATAGAGATATAGCTAATGCGTTTACTATAGGCTTATATTCCCTTAATAGCTTTAATAGTATCTATAATATTAGGGGTGCTAATACTAGGAGCTTGCTTCTTAGGAGCAGCTATCTTATTAGTCTTATTCTAAGTAATAGGAGTTAATCTAGTACTAATTATAATAATATTAGTTAATAGTTAAGGTTTAGCGTATTTAGTAATATTAATAGCTTAGTTAGATTAGCTAGTATTAAGAGATTATTTAAGCTAAGTAGCTTTAATAAGTTAGTTAGCTTAATTATATTTAGTAGTAATAGGTTTATTATCTCTACTTAAGGCCTCTCTAGATTTAATAGAAATAGGTAAGCTAGTAGTATTAGTAGTATAATATAAGTTATATTTAAGGGAGTTCTGGATAATATTATAGAGAGAGAGCTACTTAAGGTTTAAGATAGCGTTAGGAAATTAGTAATAGAACCTAATTTAGTTTATAAATAGTAATTAAGTAACGAGGTATATATTAGTACCTAGGTAAATAATAAATAGGGTACTAGAAATATTATAACTAGTTCTATAATATTAACTCTCTTAATTAAGGGTATACTTAAAGATTTCTTAATTATAAATATAATATCTAGGCTTTCTATAAGGGATCTTAATATTAAGTAGGTAGTAGTAAATATAGTTAGAGGTAATATACTTGGTATCTTTATATTTAGCGCGTTATCTATTTATAATAATGTAATACCTAGGTATATATAATACAGGTTACTCTAGTAGCGCTAAGCGCGTAATAATATAGAGCGTTAGTAAGGTTTCTTAATATCTAGGAGAGGATAATAATAATAAAGGGAGATATATAAGTATAATAATAGTAAAGTAATAGGGTTAAAAGCGTTAACGCTCTTCTATGAAATATATATATAGAGGGAAAAATACGCTTAATACTAAGCAGGTAAAGGTAGTAGTAATAACTAATAGGGTTACCTAGTAATATAAATTTACTTTATATATATATACTTAAGCGCTTATTTTTCTTATTAATTAATAAGAGTAGGGATTAACCTTCTAGCGAGGAGGGTAGTTATATTTATAAGGGTTCTTATAGTACTAAGAGTAGAAGGTATTTAAGAGGGAAGGCGCGATAAATATAGTTATCTTTACTAATAAGCCAGATATAAATATTGCTATTATTAGGGTAGAGCCCTTAAATACGCTAAGTATACTAAGTAGCTTTATTTTATAATAAGGCGTTAGTTATAATACTCTTTTTAGTTTACGTATCTATTTAAGGCGCTTTAAGTAGTAGGTTCCTTATTTATAATATATATCCTATTATTTTACTAGGTTCTTCTAAAGCCTTCCTCTTAAGCGCCTTAGTAGCTTTTTACTAAGCTCTAATACTAGTTTAATACCTTATTAGAGAGGTTTTTAAGCTTATACTTATCTATAGAGCTATTTTATCTCTTATTTCTTATTTCTAAACGTAGTAATAAGTTTATCTATATCTAGAGCGTCTTTATTTATTTAAATAATATATATTAGTAAGTAATATTTCTATTTAATTAGATATTATACCTTTCCTCGCGTAAGGGTCCGCTTCTTAAGAATATCTTTAATCTTAAAATACTTATATATTTTAAGCTAATAAATATTATTATCTTCCTTAATATTAGCTAGACCTTAGTAGTTATCTTAATAGTTACATAAGTTACTACTAGGGGCTAATACTAATATAAGCTAGAAAATAGATATAACTAGACAAATATTTATATTAAGTGGAATATCGAGGTAATATATTAACTTACTAATACGTTTAAGGACCTTAAATAGAATATACTAATAGCTATATTTTAGGTTTAGCTATCCTAGTAGATAGTATTCTAATTCTATCTTAAGGTATACCTAGTCGCCTAACTTAAAGGTAATAAAATAATATTTTTCGTTATATTATTGCTTTATATATAGCTAGGCTATTATAATGAAAACTTTCGCTTCCTCCTAGAAGATTTCGTAGTTTATTTTAAGATTAATATTACCTTAGATATTTAACGCGTTATTAGTATTCCTATTATATAGGATTTAGTTTAGTAAATAACTAATAACTTATAAGTAGGCGTTATTAAGTTTATATTAAAGGCTAGGTAGTAATATTATATAGTTATTATTAATAAGGTTAAGAAAGTAACGAATAGCTAGTTTAATAGTTTAGTTCTTACGTTCTAAAATACTATTCGTTTAAGGATTATATACTATTAAGAATCTTAATTCTATATATAGTGTAGCCTATAATACGGTTTAAAACTTTAATAAGAACTTCTAGTTATAATTAGATATAATAGCCTTTAGGATTCCCTAGTTACTATATCAGAGGTTATAAAGAAGGAGGCGTCTCTAGATCTTAGTAATCTATATTAAGTAACCTAGGATAAGAAGTATTACTTTAGAGAACTTATTAGTTATAGTAAGTATTATATTAAGTAGTAGGAAGTTTTCTGCTTTATAGCCTAAGTATTATAAATGTATTTCTAGAAGTCTAATAATAAAGTCTATAGTAATTATATAGAAGGGAATAGCTAGCGTTAATATTAGCTATATCGCGCTAAGTACTAATTAACATGCTATATTTATTATTCTATATTATAGGTAGTTAGCTACGTAGTTATTGACTTATCGTTTAAAATATAGTATATAAAAGTATTTATTAATAGCTCTCTATATTTATTTCTTACCAAAGTAATAGTAGTTAATATAAGCTCCTTTAATAAGTAGCGTTATTAATTCTTTTAGAACGTAAAGCCTTTATTTATTAATATAAGGGTTAATATAGTAAAGGAGAGTATTATATATAACGAAGGTAAGGTCTATATTATCTACCTTTTTATAGAGTATTTTATATACTCTGCTCTAGGACTTAGAGTTAGTATATAATTAGATAAGCTTAGTCTTAAAGTTATTATTAAGAGATACCTCTATTATAAAGTTAATACTTATTAGTATATTATCCTATATCTTATTAAGTTCTCTAATATCTTTAATAGGGATTTCTATTATAAGTAGGTATAATAACGTATCTATTATAATGTTTAACGTTCTAGGGATATAATAATATACTAGGGAGAATTAGCTTAGGTATTCTAATAATATTATAAGTTATAAGTTAGACCTCGTCTTATCCTCTAATTATAGCGACGTTTATTTAATAATATTATCCGTTACTAAATAATTAGTAAGTACTATTATAGGGTCTTATCTTAATAAATATAATATTAGCTAATAATCTTTTACTACCTATACTAAGTAAGTAACTTTAGGTTTAATAAGCTAATACTTCTATTTAGCTTAGTTAAGAGCCTTGCTAATATAAGTAGTTAGGCGTATATTAGTATACTTGATAGGGTCGTAAGGTTTCTATTTAATATTATTAGCTAGCTAGAAGATTAGCGCGGAGTATCTATATTCCTTTAACGAGTTAAGCTATATAAATAACTACTTATTAGGGTTATAGTAGAATAAGGCGTTATCTACTATCAATACGTTCTTAACGTTAGTAAAGCTAGCTACTTCTTCTAGTATAAGTTTAAAACTTATTTTTTAATAAAAGACCTTTCTTATAGTGCTTTTATCCTTCCCTTAAGCTTAGGCTTAGGTAAGTAACGTTATTTCATACTATTAGAGTAGTTAAATATAATAACTATAGCGTAGTATAATATATTATAGAAAACTAGTTATACTTATTTAGTATTTAAGCTAGCGGAGGTTATAGGGGTACTTAGTCTTCTAAATAGTATTAATATAATCTTAAGTATTTAATAGTCTAAATATATTAATAATAAAGTCAAGTAGCTTAATAAAAGGGTATTTAATAAATAACTTCTTTATTAAAAGCTAGAGTCTAATATTAGTAAAGAGTTTAAGAATTATATTAAGGTGCTTAAGGTAGGTATTAAGGTCCTTTAAGGCGATAATAATGTTATTAATAAATATATAGGTATATTCCTTATATAGTTATAGGAGTCTATTTATCACGCGTTAAGCGTAAGTAGGCGAATTATAGAATCCTATAAGTATTATCTTTAAGCGTTCTTATCCCTAGTAGCTAACTATAGTAAGTTAATCTTAATATTCCTTTTTAATAAGAAATTAATAGAAGAAGGATTAAGCGTTAACTATAGTAATCTATAGTTTATTATAAAAGCGTATAATAATATCTTATTATAGTAGTATAGGGTATACATTAGGAATTATAGCTTTATTAGGGGCACATAGGTTTATAACTATTTAGCTTTGATACGTACTATCTATAATTTATTATATAGCGAATATAGGGGCTTTAAATATATTAGGTCTAGAGTTACCTTATTCTTTATAGTTTTAAGTATAAAGCTCGTCTGAAGTTTTATTAAGAAGTTTCTTATCCTCTTTATTAATAAAATAAGGTTATTATCTAATACCTTCATTCTACTATCTTTTAATAAGTTCGACCTTAAGGTATTAATCTTCTAGAAGGTTAATTAGTCCTTAGTCCTTCTAGATAGTAAGTTAATATAATATAACTTCTTTAAGGTATTAAATAGCTTTAGCGTCTAAGTTATAAATATATATACCTTCCTTAGTAATAACTACTAGTAAGTTTTAGGCTTAGTTATACCTATCTTATTATTTAGGTTAATATTCCCCTTATAGATATCTCTATAATATAGCGTTATATTATCCTTTATTACGCCTTAGTTAGTAAGCGCTTCTTTATTAGTTAGATTAGAGATCTCTACTTATTTATTAACTAATAGTTCTAATAGCTAAATAAGTATTATAAGCTTACGATCTAAAAGGTTACAAATAGTATAATACGTTAGATCCTTATATAATAATATTAAAAAGGCTATTTATAGTTAATTATAAGTCTTTAGCTTAAGATATCTATTAGACTTAAAAGGGGCTAGCGTTCTAAGTTTAGTACCTTATTTAATCTTTAATAAGTAAGGAGCATTATTAATAATAGGAATAAATAGTAAATTACCTATATATATATATATATATACCCTTTATGCTTTAGGCTAATTAAAAAGAACTCTATCTTACTAATAGTATATTAATTTAAATAGTGGAGCAATTATATAGCGTGATAGTTACGTTTCTAATAGCGTATATATTATAAACCTTCAAAGGGACTTTTAAATAGATTTAAGAGGGAATTTAAATATTATTATAGGATATAATTTAAATATATAATTCTAAGTTTAGGATATTAAGCCTATTAGGTATATTAAAGTCTTACCCTATAAGTAAACTAGTATCTAAATATAGGATAGGCTATATACTTATATAAAGCTTAGCGGTTATTATATAACCGTTAGCTTGTTATCCTTATATAAGAATTAAAAAGGTTACCTAGGTAATAGTCTTAAGGCTTCTAACGCCTTAGAGCTTAAATACCTTAGGTTCTCTTAAGAGGGTATAGAACTATTATAAGTAGGCTTTACTTATAACTAAGTAGTCTATGCTAGTGTTAACGCGGACTATAATTAGTAGTCCGTTATAATAGCCTCGGATCATAATCTTAGCGTATATATAATAATATAAATATATAACTATATATTACTATAGCTTAATAGGACTTATAAGTATTATATTTAGCTAAGGGGATAAAAGGGTCTAATATAAGAAAATACCCTTAAAGTTAGTATATAGCTTAGCGTTATAAAGGTATATTTTATAAGAGTAGATTCTAAAATCCTTAAGGAGCGAATTTTAGAATAAGTTAATATATATAATAGGGTACTTATCCTTATATCTAGGGATATAACCTAAAGTGTATTTATAATAATAAGCAGGTAATTAACTAGGTTAATATATACGGGATCGTCTTCTTATTACTCCTAGTTATTCTTATTATTAACATTAATAACTAAGTCTTCTTTATATAAATCTAAATCCCCGCTAGCCTTAATATACTAGATATAGTTAAAGTCGCCCTTATCTAATAAAGTATATACTTCCTCTTCTACTTACTTATAACTAGTCCCCTTTACTATATATACTAAAGGGTAACTAAGTAGTTAAGGGTATTAAACGTATTAACTAAGCTATTTATATTAGTATTTAGGCCTTTATTATTAGTTAAACTAAATTTCCTTATAAAAAGAGCTTAATAAGGGTTTAGTAGTAATATTAGTAGCTTGCTTTATAGGTCCTAATAGTAATAGACTAGATATAGTCTCTATTATGTTTATATAGTATAAGTAACGAGTACTAGTAATATAGCCTATTTTTAAGGTCTCTTTTAGTAATAATCGCGTCGCTATAGTTCCTATATAGGTCGTCTTAATAGATAGTTAAACTAATACTCGCTAGGGTCCTTTAGTAACTATTTAATACTAGCTAGGGACTATTTTCTATAAGCTTATAATAAACTTATTATAGTTTATATTACGGCCTCTGGCCACTGGGTAGTGATTTTACCTGCTTAAGTGCAATAGACCTTCTAACTCCGCGCCTCCTGATAATATATAGCCTTCAGTTATGTGATTGTAATTACTAACCACCTTTCCTAACTATAGCTGCACTTATACGTGCCTATAGCCTCACGATCTTTAACTTTATATTAATAATAACGTGGTTTTTAATTATTTAATAGACTATAAAACTATTAACTTTTCCTCTCGCGCACTACCCGCGCTGCTAATACCGCCTCTATTAAGTCCTCTTGTTGGATCGGGTTAGCTAACGCCTTTCCTATGCTATCGTTAGTAACGCTCTCTCTATTCGGCGTAAGCTATACTTACTAACCCCTAATAGGCCTAGGCTGCCTAGGCTACCTCTAACTTAGTAATATAGAGGACCTGCTTAAGGAAGGGCTACTCTATAGGGTATATAATAACCTACTAAACTTCTACTACTAAGTTTACTTACTTAGCTCTAATACTATCGCGCCTTATAGAGTCACCTATAGGGGTATTAAGGTAAGCCCTCTTAAGGGCTATATTAATAATATACTCTCTATATATAGCGGAGTAGTCAATTAAGGAGCGGGTTTTATTAATTATATTAAGGCTAAACCCTCTAGTAACCCCCTCTATATTATATTAGGATAATTAGTAGTAGCCTCTATTTCCCCTCCTCTATAGGAGATAAGAGAGTATATTAATACTATAAAGAAATAAAGCGGTCTATCTTAATAATAATTTCTAAGAACTAAGTAGTTAAGTCTCCTATATAAAACAATAGCAGGATATTAATCTTAATATTCCTAGACTGAAGGACTCTAATAATCTAGTTCTATATATAATCTAGCGTTATTTAAGTCTTTAAGATAAAAAGAGCTCCTAATACTAGGTCTTTATTATAAGCGTTTTTAGGGAAAATAAAAAAGCTAATATCCTAAATCTAATTACTACTAATATAAATATTATCTATAATTATACCTACGAACTAAGTCCTCCGCTCTCTATTAGTAATCCCGCGGATCCCTATATTTATCTTAACTATATCGCTCTATAAGCCTAGGCGCTTAATATAACTTTTACTAATACGGCTAATAGTAGAGCTATTATTAATAATCCCCTTAATTAATATATTCGCAGGGCTATAAAGGGTAATAGTAATTTACTAGTAGGTTATAATAAAGTCTAGGATAGTAATATGTCTTAGTAATAGAAGTAATACTAAATCCTAATCTTCTATTATAATACCTATCTTAAAGATAGGATTAATTATATAGTAGTTAAATTAAAATACCCTAGTCTATAAATCCTTAGGTAAGTCTATAGAAATAGTAGCTAAAGTTACTTAGCCTTTAGAATAGTTCTTATTATTATTTTCTTAATCTATTAATTCCTATAGCTCCTCGTTACTCTCTCCTATCTTATTAAATTAATCTAGAAGTATAACGTTAGTAGGAATAAAAACCTCTTATACCTTTAAGTTATATCTATCCTTATACTTAGCGATTATAGCTTTAGTAGCGTTATAAACCGTTCTATCCTAATTAGGCTAGTTCTAATAAAAGAAGGCTTTAGGAATAGCTACCTTCCTATTTACTCTTTTATTATATAGCTTAAGGGTAAGAGTATAGCTAGTTTATAAATTACTATATTAAGTCCGAGGCTTATCTTATTTATCTTACTTCTATTACTTAACTTATTCCTTAGGAGCGTCTAGTAATATAATATCTTTAGCGTCTTCCTTATTATCTAGGAGCTCTATAACTTACTAAGTAATTTAAATAAGAAGGTCTTAACTTATAAGTAGGTTTACTATTTAGGGAGCTTAGTAATAATAAGTATTATAAGGTTTTATATAATACCTTCTAGCTTTCTCTCTTTTTATAATAGTAATATCTTCTACTAGGTTAATATACTAGTTCTTTAGCTTAAAGCTAAAGAATATTATATCTATAAAGTTATAAAATTAAGTAGTATCCTTTAATAGATTAGTAAAGCTAATAAATAGTTTAGGGCGTATCTTATTATAACTAATAACTCTTTTAACCTCCTCTAGAAGCTTTAGCTACTACTTCTCTACTAACTTACTTATAATAACTATATAGTATATAAAGGTATCCTTATTAACTAGGATATACTTTGAAATCGTCTAACTATTAGTTAATTTATAGTTATAGCCTTTATTAATAATACCTATTTTAACCTTAGTACTTATATCTAG
>JAVHLU010002835.1:0-15257 GCA_036785755.1 Colletotrichum ledebouriae
CTCCGCTATATATAGAGAGTATATTATTAGTATAGCCCTTAAGAGGGCTTACCTTAATACCCCTATAAGGGACTCTATAAGGCGCGATAGTATTAGAGCTAAGTAAGTAAACTTAGTAGTAGAAGTTCAGCGGGTCGTTATATACCCTATAGAGTAGCCCTTCTTTAAGCAGGTCCTCTATATTACTAAGGCAGAGGCAGCCTAGGCAGCCTAGGTAAACGTTAGTAAGTATAGCTTACGCCGACTGCTTTAATATAGAGAGAGCGTTACTAACGACGGTATAGCTACGAAGGTATTAGCTAACCTAATTAAATAAGAGGACTGCTAGCGGACGAAGCGGTAATAGAGGCGGTATTTAATAGCGGCGCGGGTAGTGCGCGAGAGGAAAAGTTAATAGTTTCGTAGTCTATTAAATAATTAAAAACCACGTTATTATTAATATGAAGTTAAAGATCGTGAGGCTATCTAGTGGGGCACGTATAAGTATAGCTATAGTTAGGAGAGGTAGTCGGCAATTACGATCACGTAACTAAAGGCTATGTATTATTAGGAGGCGCGGAGTTAGAAGGTCTGTTGCACTTAAGCAGGTAAAATCACTATGCAGTGGCCAGAGGCCTCTTTACATTTATAGCTATAAAGCTAAGGAATATAAATATAAATATATATATATAAGGTTATTAATATTATTAGAATTTATATAGATTTTCAAAGTATTTATTCTATAAAGGAAATACTTTTATAGTTATTATTTTATATTTTATAGTTATTAAAGTGTCATTAAACAGATATTATCTAGGTATATAGCTATATATACTATAGTTTTTTATTAAAGCTTATTTAACCTTTATAAGGTTATATAAGATATTTTAAGATATATCTTTAGTATTCTTATACCCCCCCTAAGGTATATATCTCTTTATATATAGCTTATTGTTTATATATTATATTATATTGTAAGATATTATATTATGCTCTCTTTATGAGCTTTTTACTCTAATATAAAAACTCTTAAAACCTAGTGGGAAAAATAAAGAGGAAATTCTTAGAGTATTTCTATATAATAATTACTAGTACAAAAACCTAAAAACCTAACTCTTATAGGTACAAAAGGAGAACTAGACATTTATAATAGTATATAGTTATTATAGTCGAATAGTTTAGATCTATAATATAGTTATTATCTAAGTTATTAGTTATCTTATACTTATTACCTATTATATTTAATAAGTTATAGAGCTTTAGTTTACCCAAAGTGTTACGAATAGCAAATAGGCGAAGGTTACCATACTTTAATCGCGCTATATTAAGTAGATTCTGCGTTAAAGAAGGGAAAAGTCTAACTATAGGCTAGCGTAGCCCTAGAAGGCTAAAGACTCGCTTAGTAATTATATAACCTATAAGTTATATAACTTAAAATTCAAGTAGGTCTAACCTAGCGCTATAATATTACCCCCCCCCCCCCCTTAACTAGTATTACTATCTATAGTAATTAGCTATTATAATATAAATAATTTGCTAAATAGTATCCCCTCCTTTCTATTCTTATACTTATACTAGGGCGTTATTATCATTTATAGTAGCGGGGTTTTTATCTTAGGGAGTAGCTAGAAGCTAAGCTAAAAAGTACTTTAGTAGTCCTATAGTAATTAAGTTAGTAGTATAGAAGTCCTATAGTACTACTAGGGCGTACTTAAAACTCTTAGTGTTATACTAAGTAGGATTATAGTTATAGCCCCTCTAGTTAGCGCAATATTATAGCTATCCTTAATATAACTAGCTAGTAGTGTTATATATAACTTTATATTCTAGCTTATTATTAAACTTAATAATAGGAGGGGGCGCTTTAAATTAAACTAGTAGAGGGTCCCTGGTAGCTTTCTAAAGCTTATTAGGATAGAATACTAAGTAATAGTTATATCCCTTTAGTAAGTTTAGTACTTAGGTCCCCCTAGGGCTAGTAGCTTTAATTAGCTATAAGCTATCCTATAATATTAATAGCTTTAAAGAGCTTTCTTAGCGCTATCTTTTTATTAATATATAGAAAGAGTCCCTTATAGCTAAGCTATCAGGCTAGTAGTAGTAGTTAGTAGCTTAGGTATAGTATTATTAAGCTATAGCTATATTTCCTTTAGTAATATCCTAGGTATTATAGAGGCTCTATATAAGCTACTAGATATTACCTTAGTTAATTCTTTTCTTTGTAATTAAGAACCTTTATATAAATTAACCCCGGCCTCTGGCCACTGCATAGTGATTTTACCTGCTTAAGTGCAATAGACCTTCTAACTCCGCGCCTCCTAATAATATATAGCCTTCGGTCACGTGATTATAACTCTCCTAACTATAGCCGCACTTATATATACCTATAGCTTTATAATCTTTAACTTTATATCGATAATAATATAGTTTTTAAGTATTTAAACTATAAAACTATTAACTTTTCCTCTTATATATTACCTATACTACTATTAAATACTACCTCTATTACCGCTTTATCCGCTAGAAGTCGTTACTATCTTTACTATACTATTATTAGTAACGCTCTCTCTATTTAGTATAAGCTATACTTACTAATATTCGCCTAAGCTACCTAGGCTACCTCTACCTTAGTAATATAGAGGACCTGCTTAAAAAAGGGCTACTCTATAGGGTATATAATAACCTACTAAACTTCTATTACTAAGTTTACTTACTTAGCTTTAATACTATCGCGCCTTATAGAGTCCCCTATAGGGGTATTAAGGTAAGCCCTCTTAAGGGTTATACTAATAATACGCTCTCTATATATAGCGGAGTAGTTAATAAAGGAGTAGGTTTTATTAATTATATCGAGGCTAAACTTTCTAATAACCCCCTCTATATTATTTATACTAAAAGGTATACCTCGCTTAGGCTTAGCGTATTTATATATAGGGTCTAGTGCTAATATAGTTAAGGGATAAGGATAAGGAAGAGGGAGAGGTATAAAGCCCTACTTATAGTAAAGCTTCTTATACTTCTAGCTATAAGAACCTCTTAGGAAAGACCTCTTTAGTTAAGGAGTTACCTCTTATATAGTAGCGTTTACCTTACTAGAAGGTCGACCTTTTAGGTTAAAGAGTTATCTTATATAGTAGCTTTCATAGCATCTTACTAGAAGGTTTAGCGAGGGCGTTTATAGGCTATAAGAGCCTTAGTAGCCCGTTTAGCTCTGATATAATTAGCCCTAGTATAGCGCGCGTCCGATTTTATAATATTTAGAGGGTTTACTTATAAGTAGTAGGAATATATAGGGTTCTTATATTATTTTCCTTAACTAGTAGAGGGTATAAGTTAAAATACTTATATAGTATTTCCTAAATTATACCTACGAACTAGGTGAATTTGTTATAGTCCTTTTGCGAATGGGCTGCGGCGTAATTCCGAGCTTAATATAAATTAATCCTAGTTAAAGCTTATTTATAGTAAGTATCCCTATTTAATCTTAAATAATATAAACTCTATAGTTTTATTTAATAATATTACTTAGGTAAAGTCTATAGTAGGGAGTATTTCGCTCTAGTTATCTTAGAACTAGTTTATATATAGGCATAAGTATTAAGTTTATTATTAGTTAAGAATTTCTATCTATTTATTAGTCTCTATGTAGCTTACTATACTTAGTTATATAGTTATATTATATACCTTATACAGGCTATTCTAGAAGTTAAAAATAAACTAAGGGCCTCTATTAGATATAATTATAATCAGGAAGCCTATATACTAGAAGATATAGGTATAATATAGCTAGGAGAGGTCTTATGCTATAATAGTCTTATAGTAGGGGAGGGAAAATTCTTTCTTCATAGGTAGTATATTATTATAAATATATTATTATACTTATAGTAGTTAGGTAAGTAGGATATAAAATCTATTATAATATACTCCTAGGGGTAATCTAATATAAGTAGGGGCTTTAACTTACCTAGAGGCTTATCTCTTAGCTTCTAAGCTTAGTTGTAAGTCTTGTAGTTATAAATATATTACTTAATATTAGTAGTTAAGCAGGGCTAGTAGTAGTATTCCTTTAGGAGTTTAACTATCTTATTTTAACTTAGGTATATTATAAGCTTCTAAATATAGGCTTTATAAATTAACTTTATATATAGGTCCTCTTTTTCTAGTATTATAAGCTTCCTATTTATTATTAGGAGTCTATCTCTTATTTTCTAGCGTTTCTTTTTCATAATAGCGAGCGTTTTTAGCGCTTTAAGCGATAATATATCTAGTTTATAGTTTAATTATAAGATCTATTTAACTAGGAGATAGCCTTATAGCTTATTCTCTAGCTCTAAAGTATTAATAGTAGCTATAGGACTACTTAAGGTAGCTTCTAATAGCTAGCATAATTTACTTATAACCTCTAGGGATAGGTAGGTAGGTAGTAGTAATACCTAAGTATAAGTTAATTTATAAATAGCTTATTAGGTTTAAAGGTCTTGATTCTTCTATAAGAGGGCATTAGCTAGCACGTTTCTATATACTAGGTAATACTAAATATAAAAGTTAAAATTAGCTAAGATACCTAATTAGTAGGCTTAGTAAATATTTAGAAGCTATTTAGTTATAAAGTAGAGTAGTAATTAGTAGTTTATAATAACCTTAAAACGCTAGGTAATTATAGAGGGTTTAGCCCTCTATTCTTCTAATACTAGGATAATTACTATTATCTTATAGTTATAGATAGGGTAGTTTATTTCTTTTAATATAGCTTTTAAGAAATAAGCTATAGGGTACTATAGATTATTATTAGGTTATTACTAGAGGAGGGTAGTAGTATAGATAAATTTAGAAGTATTTATTTTAACTCAGGTTAGTAGTTTAGGCTTCTAGTAATATAGGATAGGGGCTAATATTAGGGCCTCCTTTAGTATTATAAACGCTACTATATAGTTATTATTAAGGTTAAAATAGGCGCCTTTAGCTATAAGCCTAGTAAGTAGTTAAGCGATCTTTTTATAATTTATAACGAATTAATAGTAGAAGTCATAGAACCCTAGGAAGGACTAGATATTATATATCATAATTAGTAGTTACTAGTTTTTTATTATAGAGACCTTCTTAGGGTTAGAGCTAATCCCTTTAGTTATAATAATAAACCTAAGGTAGCGTATTATAATTATATTAAATTCGTACTTCTTAATATTAGCTTAAAGCCCTGCTTAGCGTAGCTAGTTAAGGACTTTCTTAATATACTCCTTATACTAAAGGGGTTCCTCTAAATAAACTAGGATATTATCTATACATACTATATAGAAGTTATCTAGGTATTTTATAAGTATATTATTTATATACTATTAGTATATTACTAAGCTATTATAAAGCTTGAAAAGTAGAACCTTATACTTATAGGAGCTATAGTAGGTATAGAATATTATTAAGTCCTCTAAGTTAGAGTAGATATAAATTTAATAAAACGCCTAGTAGATATTAATCTTTATAAATACCTTAGCCTAGCTAATTTAGCTTAGTATCTTATTAAATAGGGGTAATAGGTACTAATCCTTCTTAATAAACTTATATAGCTTTTAGAAATTAATAGAGAACCTTAGGTAGCTATTAGCGTTTTAAATAAATAGTATTAGAGAGATAAATAGAGCGTTACTTAGTACTATAAAGCCTTTCTTTAGGTTCTTAAGGAGGTATTATTAAATAGCCTCGAGTTCTAATAATAACTACTTATATAATAAGTAGAAGGTTAATTACTCCTCTACACCTAGCTCTAGTTTAATTTAGTAGTTATAAGAGTAGTAAAGAGGTAATATATTACTAGTAGTCTTATTAAAGTAATCTTTTTAATCCTAGAGGTATAGTAGGAGCTTTTTATTAATTAGGTATTAGGTTTTAGCTTTATTAACCTCTAGTAAGCTTATATCTTTTTCTTCTTCCTCTTATTTATTAGTAATTATTGAGTTAAGCTTATATAGTAATATAAAGCCTAATTTAATATTAGTATACCTTAGTTTCCTCTTAAACCCTATAGTACTAATAAGCGCTATATTAAGGTCTTTCCTTACTTACTAAGCCTTAAGGCTAAGGGGTTTCAGCTTCTAATATAGTATAAGCTAAGCCTAGTTAGTAATTAGCGCTCTCTTGAATACTATATTTATCTTCTATAGGTTATTATTATATCCTAAGTCCTTAGGTATACCGCTTTACTATGGGATCTTTATAGGGGTTTTTATCTTACTTCTTATAGCCTTCTAGGCGTTATAAAGCTATTCCTTAGATTTAAATATAGCTTAATAGCGTTCTATATCAAGTTAATACTTAATATTAATTTTAATAAGTTAGAGGAGGTCCTTAGTATCTTATATAATTATTTAGGGGAGGTCCTAGGCTTTAGGGGTATTAATTAGCTAATATAAGCGCTAATAGTGTACATCTATACTAATATTATAGTAATTAAACTATAAGTAGCTAAGGATAAGGTTATATCTCCCTATATTAAGTTAGAGGATATAAGGAATAATAGCGGGTGCAGGGTGCAGAGCTACGCTATTAGCAAAACGTTAGCGAATTAGTAGTAAACATATATACCCTTAAGAAAACTCTATAAGCTAGAGACTTAGAAGGTTACGTAATAGTTTAATATAACTATATATACCTACGTTTTAGTATTCTAGCCCTTGCTAGTTTAGGCTTATAGCTATAGTCTTATAACTCTATTACTTTTACCTCGATTTAAGAAACTAGCGCTAGTTAGAATATCTAAAATAAACTAGTAATAATATAGTAATAAATTAGTAATAGAGTTTAATTATAATAAACTCTAGGCTAGGTATATAGAATATAACTAATAGGGTCTTAGCTAATATAATATAAGCTACTCGCTAAGCCCTAAGATATAAGGAATATAGCGCGGATACTATAATAGGGAGATAGATAATCCTAGCGATAATATAATAGGAGAGATAACTCTAAGAGAGCAGGCTTAGTCCTAGATAGCGCTAGAGTAAGTAGACTAACCCTTATTTAGTAAATAAATAGTAAGTAGTAGCTAATAAGATACCCTACCTAAGACCCCTTAAGAAGCTAGTATCTTAGGCGTCCTTACCTAAGTAATAAGACTATTATAGAGATAGTAGGAGAGCCTTATAGAGTAGATATATTTATAATAGTAGTAGTATGAGGAATAAACTACTACCCTACTATAGGAACTTACTAACTACCTAGTAATAAGATACCTATAGAGAGAATATAAGAAACCCCCTATATATAACTCCTATACTATAAGTAAGGACTTTATTATAAACTAGATTAGTAACTAGATCTAAGTAGTTAAAAATAGATACTAACTACGCGCTAGTAATACGCTAGAATAATAGATCTAATAAGCGCTTATAAAAATAAGCTTATCCCTATAGACCTAGTAGTAATATTATAAAGCTAGGCTAGAAGAAGACCTAGCTTAGGCTAGCTTTATAGCGTTTATTTATTAATAATATATTAACCTAGAGCTTTAAGAGCGGAAGTATTATAAAAAGCTAGATATAATAGGGTAAAAAGAGATATAGTTATTAATATAGTCTTTTACTAAATAGTGAGTAATATAATAGAACTTAGGTATAGTTAGTATAGAAGATAGTAAGGCTAAGGCTTATATATTATACTTCTAACTAGCCCCCTTTTTATATAAGGAGCTTAAATATTAGAAAGTTAAAATATAGAGACTAAGGGATATAGCTATATAAGCGGAATACTTATAAGAGATATATTACTAATAGAGTAGCGAGACCTTATAGAGCGAGAGTAAGAAGTAATATATAAGCAAAGAGTATATACTAAAGGTCCCCCCTATAGCAAGGGTAAGCTAAAAGAGGGGCTAGTAGGGCTCTAGCTATAAGACTATATAAGGTTCTTAGAGCTTAACACCTTACTAATTAGTTAGTAGTATATTATAGGGATCTAATAAGAGCTAGCTTATATTTAGCCCTAGTATATAACTTATAATATCTAACTCCTTAATATACTTTAGCTATAAGAAAAAAGGGTATAAGAGGGTAGACTACCTAGATAAATAATAAAGCGTAAATAAAATACTAATAGGATACTAAGTATTTACTAAGAAAGCGAGGGTTAATATAATCTAATCTATAAAGGAGGTTAAGGAGCTTAACTTATTAGAAAATAAGTAAGCTAGGGGATTATACTAGTAACCCCTATACCTATATTAAAACTAGATACCTTCCTAAGGGGAGATATTATAAAGGGATAAGCAATCGTTCTCTAGAACGTTGCTAAATAAGAAGTAGTAGTAGATATAGATTCCTATTCCTAAGTCGATATTATTAGTAATTAACTAATAAAGTCCCTATAACTATAACCTATAGTAGCGCGCGCCCCTATATTAGAAGAGTTTAATAAGTCCTCTATAATAAGCTAGAATATATACTAATTAACCTTCTTCCTTATTAGCCTAAGGGAATAACTAAGATATAGCAACTCTTCGCTAAGGCTCCCCGCTCTAAAGGAGCAGGGGACCTCCTCCTATTATAATACTCTATAAGAAAGGTGAGTATTATAATTAATACCCGGATAAATACCTAGGGATATAAGCGCCTTAGTATTACTAAGCTACTAGTATTTATATAGGAGGTTATTAAGAATAGCTAGAGGGCTTATATTATATATATATTAGGGAATATTACCCCCTATAAGCTACTAATAGAGGCCCTAAGTAAAGAGGACGCCTTAGAGAGCGAAGTAGAATTACTACTAGAGCTACTTAGCGAATAAGTAATATTTAATAAGTAGTTAGTAAAGGAATACCTAGCCCTAGAGGGTATAGAATATACTATTAACTTAGTTAAAGGGAAGAAACCTCTATATAAGCCTATCTACCTACTAACTAAGTACTAGCTAGAGGAGCTCTACTAATCTATTACTAATAACTAAGCAATAGGGCGGATTTAACCCTTAATAAGCGAGGTAAGCGCCCCTATTCTCTTTATACTTAAGAAGGATAGATTCTTATACCTTTATATAGATTATTAAAGCCTTAATAAGGTAATACTAAAGAACTAATATCTACTCCCCCTTATTAATAAGCTATTAGATAAGCTTTAGGTAGCGAAATAGATCTTAAAGATTAACTTTTAAGATATATACTACTATATCTATATTAAGCTAGAAGGCTACTAGAAGATAGCTTTTAGGACTTATTATAAGCACTTTAAATATATTAGTATACTATTTAGACTTACGAACGCCCTAGTAATATTCTAGGTATATATTTACTAAGCGCTTACTAAGCTACTAGATACTTATTATATTACTTATATAGATAATATTATATTTTACTCTAAGATAAAAGAGTAGTATATTAAGGACTTTTGCTAAGTGCTCTATAAGCTTTACTAGTAGGCGTTATATACTAAGCTTTATAAGTATAGGTTCTACTAATAACGAGTAGAGTTCCTAGGGTATATTATAATACCTAAAGGTATATTAATAAACTAAACCTATATCTAAGCTATTACTAAATAGAAGCTACCTAAGATATATAGGGAGATCTAAGTCTTCCTAGGGTTTTATAATTTCTACTATAAATTTATTATAAGCTATTTACATATTATAGCCCTTATAATATCCCTACTAAAGGGTAGTAAGAATAGTAAGAAGGGAAGCGAGTTTTACTAGCTAGAAGAAGCCTAATAAGCTTTTGAATAGCTCTAAGCTACTTTCTACTTAGTAACTATTCCCTAATATTAGGACCTAACTTATAAAATAAGGGTTAAGACGGATGCTTCTATAAAGGCTATATCTAGTATCCTATTATAATATATTAATAGCTAGTAGTAACTAGTTGCTTACTATTTATAAAAGCTTAGCGATACTAAGTAGCGTTAGGGAGTAGGCTAATAGGAGCTTCTCGCTATAATTAAAAGCCTAGACTACTAGGCTTACTACCTTTAGGGTATTAAGTTCGGAATTACGCCGCAGCCCCTTTGCAAAATGACTATAATAAATTCACCTAGTTCGTAAGTATAATTTAGGAAATACTATATAGGTATTTTAATCTATACCCTCTACTAGTTAAGGAAAATAATATAGGAACCCTATATATTCCTACTACTTATAAGTAAACCCTTATATAAAGTTAGACGCGCGCTATACTAGGGCTAATTATATTAGAGCTAAATAGGCTACTAAGGCTCTCGTAGTAACGCCCTTGCTAAACCTTCTAATAAGGTAAAAGCTACTATATAAGATAACTCCTTGACTTAAAAGGTTAAGCTTCTAGTAAGGTGCTAAAAGTACTGTAAGAATAGGTATATAGGTAGTAAAAGGGGCGGTAAAACAGCCTAAATAATAGATATTAATAGGCTAAGTAATATAGTAATGAAAGCTGATAAATTTAAGCATAAGGAGGTATTTTTCCTGGAATTAATTGATGGAGAAATCGTTAAATATTGATAGTATTAATAATGATATTGTTAATGTTGTTTCTAAGTTATAAATCCTACCCTTACGAAGTGAGGGGTAAGATATTCTGAAATATAACTGCAAAGCAGTAGCTTATTAAGCAGAAATCGTGCTTGGATCACTATGTGGTCCGAGCGCAATTTCAGTATATTTATAGCTATAAAGCTAAGGATGATAAATATATATATATATATATAAGGTTATTGCTATTATTAGAATTTATATAGACTTTTAAAGTATTTATTGTATGAAGGAAATACTTTTATAGTTATTAT
Source organism: Colletotrichum ledebouriae (assembly GCA_036785755.1). NCBI lineage: Eukaryota > Fungi > Ascomycota > Sordariomycetes > Glomerellales > Glomerellaceae > Colletotrichum > Colletotrichum ledebouriae. Next base: position 10,722 of record JAVHLU010002835.1, read on the forward strand.
TTTATGTTTTATAGTTATTAAAGTATTATTAAAGAGATGTTATATAGGTATATAACTATATATAGTATAGTTATTTATTAAGGTTTATATAAACCTTATAAGATTATTATAGAGTTTTTAAGATATACCTTCGGTATTCTTATACCCCCCCGTAAGGTATATATCTGATTTATATATAGCTTATAGTTATGTTATGTTATATTGTATTATTATACTCTCTTTATAGGTTATATACTCTAATATAAAAACTCTTAAAACCCGGTAGGGAAAAATAAAGAGGAAATCCTTAGAGTATTATAAAATAATTACTAGTAGGAAAACCTAAAAAAACCTAAATCTTATAGGTATAAAAAGGAAAACTAGACTTTTATATAGTTATAGTTATTGTTATTATAGTCTAATAACTTAGATCTATAATGCGGTTATTATTGTTTATATTTATATTATTATTATTATTTATTTTATCATTATCATTACCTATTATACGTAATAGGTTATAGAATTTTATCTTACCCAAAGGCTTTCTTAATACATCTGCAATATTATTACTAGACTGCATATAAAAGAGGAAAGTCTCTTCTTCTATAACTAGAGTTCTAGTAAAATAGTATTTAATATTAATATGCTTAGCCTTTTTATGAAATTCAGGATTCTTAGCTAATTCTTAAGCTAAGATATTATCTATAAGTATTCTAGGCTTTATGAGGCTTTTATAGCCTAATTTATTAAGTATAAAGCTATAGCTATTATATATATATAGAGCCTCTTTTGCTATATCTAATAGAGCTCTATATTTAGCTTCGCAGCTTAATAGGGCTACTGTTTTCTATTTAAAAGAAGAATAGGATATAATATTATATAAACCCTAAGTAAATATATAAGCTGAGGTTAATTTTCGATCATTAAGATCTCATGCCGAATCTAAATCCGTAAATCTAATTATATTATTATTGTTAGGTATATCCTTACTATAGTTATATATTTAACTATAGTTAGGGAATTTATTTATATATCCCTATATTCTATTAAGAGCTATAAAGTGCTCTTTAGAGGGATTACTACTATAACGGGCAAATATTATAACCGCTAAAGTAATATCTAGCCTTATTTTTAAAGCTAGGTATAATAGGGCTCCGATCTCTTATTGATATTGTAATATTTCCTCTTAACCTATATAGTTATTATTCTTATATAACTTTAGATTATTATCTATAGGGGTATAAGCCCTATAGACTATAGTCTTATTATACTTATTAAGTATTTTTTTCATATACTTCAGTTATTTTATATATAGTTATTTATTTATACGGTCTATTATTATTTTATTACCTAGGAAAATACTAGGCTCCCCTAAGTATTGAAGTCTTAAATACTTTTGTAGGTTATTATATATATAATTATAAGTATTATTATTATTAATGGCTAATAGCATATCATTAACATAATAAGCTAAAATAGCTTTATATTTATTTTTATTTAATGAAAATACTCCCTTATCATAGGGAGAGACTTTAAAGTTATACTAAAGTAGTATTAACCATAGGTATTTATACCATAAGAGTAGGTTTTGTTTTAAGCTATATAAGGCTTTATTTAGCTTGCATATTAAGCTATTATCCGTTAGATTATTATTATTATATATTAATTTATCAGTATTTTTATCATATGCGAAACCAGTAGGTATCCTCACATAGAGATCCTTATCAATATCTACGTGGGTAAAACCAGTAGTAACATCAAACTGCTTTAATATATACTTATACTTTATAGCAAACATTAATATAAATCTATAGCTTTTAGGTCTACAAGTAGTACTAAAAGTCTCAAGGTAATCTATACTAACATATTAGTTAAAACCTTGAACTACCTAACGGGCTTTATATTATATAATATTATTATTATTATTATTATTATTATTATTCTTATTATTATTATTATTATTATTGATACCAGCCTCAACAGTTGGATTCGGTAAAAAGCTATTACTAGGATATAGGGGAGACATCTTAGTATTGTTATTGTTATTATTATTATTATTATTACTACTTTTAGTAGTATTATTATCGAATTGGGATTTGATATATATAGGTAACTCTTTCTATTGAGTAATAAAGGTATTTTCTAATATAATAACGTCTCTCGACTATTGCACCTTTTTATTATTAATATTATAAACCTTATGACCGTTAGAGCTATAACTAATAATAGCTCCCTTTAAAGCTCTAGGGTTAAGCTTCTTTATTAATAGATTATAATTTTTAAAGTAGCATAAACTACCCTATACCCTTATATTATTTATATTAGGCTTTCGTTTATTCTTTAACTCGAAGGGAGTTTTATATTAAATAGCCTTATAAGGGGATCTATTATATAGATATATAGCAGCAAGGACTGCTTCACCCTATAGGTTTAAGGGTAGACTAGAGTTATATAAAATAGCCCTAGTTTTATTAATAATAGTGCGTATAATACACTCTACTAATCCGTTTAGTTTATAGGTATAAGGAGGTCTAATGTTATAGATAATACCACTATTTATATATATATGTTTAATATATTTATTAGTGAATTCTAGTCCACTATCCGTATTGAATTCTCTTATACGCTTATTATTATTATTATTATTAACTTTAGCCTTGAACTTATTAAAGGCCTTAGTAATAGACTCTGTAGTCTTATATCTTAATAGTTTTCCCTACGCAAAGCGGGAATACCTATTAATAAATATTATAAACTACCTATAGTAATTATAGGTTTTAGGACTTATAGGTCTAAAGAGATCTAAGGCTATATAATCTAGATAATCTAGACCTTTATTATATATTGACTTTTTATTAACCTTAGTGATAAACTTGCCCTTAAGGCAGGCTTCATAAGGTGGAAGGTTTGTTATATTCATAGCCTTATTATTATTATTATTATTTCTAAGGTTATTTTTTATTTTAGTATTATCTGAAAGACTTTTAAGATATTTATAGCTTATATGACCTAGACGGTTATACTATAGTTTATATAGATCTTTGTTATTATTATTAGTTATAGATTGCGTATAGAGTAGGTTATTATTATTATTATTATTATTATTATTCCTCTTTAAGGGGGCTTTATTACCCTGATTCAGGGGTATTTTAAAGAGATAGAGGTTATTAGACTTATAGCCCGTAGCTATAGTACGGTTATTGTATATATCATATAGAATAGGTTTCTGCTATATAATAGAGGCTATACCTATGTTATCAAGTTGACTTTAACTAAGTAAATTAAGACCTAGTTTAGGTATATAATAGACGTCTTTTAATATTATTTTATTATTATTAGGGAAAATATTTAAATCTCCCCTTATAGTTGCAGTAAGCTGATTTGCTTTGCCCCACTTTATAGAGGTATTTATAGACTTTCTATTATATAAAAGAGTATAATTTCTAACTATATAGATAGTAGCAGCAATATCGATATAGAATATAGTATTAATTTAGTTATAACGCCTTGATCCTAAGTCCTTTTCCTTAGTTATAATACTCTATTAAATCAAAGTACCTAAGGTTATATTATTAGTTTTTATATTATTATAAGGATTATTATGAGATATATTTACGTTTTTAAATTCCTAATCTTCATCGGAATCATTAAGATCCATAGGATCCTGGTTTTAATTAACAGGTTAATCTATAGATATATAGGGGGTTATTATAGTATTATTTTCTTCTTCTACTTCTTCTATAACCCTTAAGGTAGTTATATTAACTTCCTTAGTAGTAGTAGAGGTAGAAGGTTTTTTGCTTTTATTATTATTTTTATTATTATCTTTATTCCACCATGCTAGGGCCTTTTCAGGGTATAGAAAGCTATAGTTATCTTTAGTATAGTTAGTCTTTTCATAGCTTTTATAGTATGAACCTTTTTGTTTTTTCCAAGGCTTTTTAATAACCTTATTTTTATTATTTTTATATTTATTATTATTAGTAGTAAAATTTACTACTTTACCCTTACGTCTTGATTCGTCTAATAAATCAGAGAATAGACGATCGACCGTATAGGTATCCTTATTAGCCCTAAGACCTTAAGTAATAGTAGTTATAAAACTATTATACTCTTCGTCTAGGCTATTTAATATATATACTATAACTACCTAATTAGGTAGCTTAAGCTTATTATATGCTAGGTTATCCGTAAGTTCCTTTATTTTATTTATATATTCTTCTATAGAGTTAAAATTACTTAAAGTAGTATTAAATAACTCTTTACAAGTTAGGAACTTATTAGTAAACCCTATAGGCTTATATAGGTCTTTAAGATGTTTCTAAGCCTCGTAGGCTATTATATTATCTTTTATAACCCTTAAGGGCTTATTATTGTAAAATAGCTATATATAGCTAAGAGCTTTATTCTTCGGATCTATATTATTATTTTCTATAGGCTTAGATAAGTCTATAGTTATATCTTTACTAATAAGTAAGGCCTTAATACGTATAGACTAGACTTTATAGTTATTAGATCTAGAAAGCTTAGGAAGCTATACTTTTAAATTAGATATTA
>JAVHLU010002836.1:0-15238 GCA_036785755.1 Colletotrichum ledebouriae
AGAATACCGAAGGTATATCTTAAAAGTTCTATAATAATCCTATAAGGTTTATATAAACCTTAATAAATAACTATAGTATATATAGTTATATACCCATATAATATCTCTTTAATAATACTTTAATAACAATAAAATATAAAGTAATAACTATAAAAGTATTTCCTTCATGGAATAAATACTTTAAAAATCTATTGAGCTCGGAATTACGCCGCAGCCCCTTCGCAAAAAGACTATAATAAATTCACCTAGTTCGTAGGTATAATTTGGGAAATATTATATAGGTATTTTAACTTATACCCTCTACTAGTTAAGGAAAATAATATAGGAACTCTATATATTCCTACTACTTATAAGTAAACCCTCTAAATATTACTATATAAAGTCGGACGCGCGCCGCACTAGGGCTAATTATATTAGAGCTAAACGGGCTACTAAGGCTCTTATAGTAACGCCCTTGCTAAACCTTCTAGTAAGGTGCTGCGAAAGCTACTATATAAGATAACTTCTCAACCCAAAAGGTCGACCTTCTAGCAAGGTGCTAAAGGTGAACGCCACTATACGAGAGGTGACTCCCCAACCAACTTTAAAAATCTATATAAATTCTAATAATAGCAATAACCTTATATATATATATATATATATTTATAATCCTTAGCTTTATAGCTATAAATATACAGAAATTGCGCACGGACCACATAGTGATCCGAGCGCGATTTCTGCTCAATAAGCTACTGCTTTGCAGTTACGTTTTAGAATATCTTACCCCTCACTTCGTGAGGGCAGGATTTGTAACTTAGAAATAACAACATCAATAACAACATCATCAACAATATCATCAATAATAACATTATTTATACCATTAATTAATTCCAGGGAAAATACCTCCTTATGCTTAAATTTATCAGCTTTCATCACCATATTACTCAGCCTATTAATATCTATTATTCAGGCTGTTTTACCGCCCTATTTGCTACCTATATACCTATTCTTACACTATTTATTTAAGATAAAGAGAAAAAAGGGAAGTTTTCCTCTCTATTAGAGATTTTATTAGTCTATAGGGGATTACTAAGTAGGCTCTACGTAGCTCCCTTAAGATAATAAATCTAAGTAGAAGCCTAAGTAGACCTAACTTAAGTATAGCTTATAATATTATTCTCTCTTTTAGCTAGTCTGCCCCTGGGTATATATTAGGGTACTATTACTATCTATAATTACCCTATATAAAGCCTTATACCTATTTACTATAGTAGTATCCATTATAGCCTCTATAGGCTCTTAAAAGGCTCTATATACCTCTCCTACTTAACTAGGACCTCGCGCTTCTACTCTCGCCTAACTACCCCCTACTGAACTATATATATCTCCTCTTTATAATACTTAAGCTTATTATTATTAGCTATTATAAGTAGTAGCTAGGGGTCTATCTTTATCTAGGTAGGTAGGGGGTCCTCTAGTACCCTCTAGAGGAGGTTAATATAAAACCTAGGATAGATATTACTAGGTATATCTAGTTTAATAATATAGAGGCTTAGGACTCTTATTATAATATACTTCTAATATAACTATAATAGCTTCTTACTAGGCTTAGGGCTCTTATAATTAGCTATTAAGAGCTAGATTTTATTACCTACTAAATACTCCTCTAGAGGTATTCTATACTAATTTATATTCTCTTTATTATATTATTAAGCTATTATAATACTTATTTAGATAAAGCCTATAGCATCTTATAACCTAGCTACTAAGAAAGTAGCTACTATATCCCTAGAGGGGGTATCCTATAGTATATTATTTAGAACTAATATAAGGTTAGTATAGTCTCTATATTTCAAAAAGAATAGCGAGAGTCTAGTTATATTACTAACTCTATTTTAGAGAGCGAGCTAGGTAGATATTAATAACCTCCCCTAGTTATCCTATACTTAAGTTAAATACCTATAGGATAGCTTATATTTCCTAGTTCTACCTCTTAGTATCGCTATTAGTTTATAAGTAGTATACTATACTTAATAGCCTACTTATCCTAATAAGTTAGTAGAACTTATCTTAGAAATAGCTTATCTAGTTAGACTTATAATTACTAATAAAACTATATAGGAACCTATAGAATTAGATATAGTAGCTAAAGAACTAGTAAGTATAACCTTTTACCTCTATAATACTTATCTGCTCTAATATTACTAACTTAACTAGCTTATTTATTATAACCTATAGGTATTAGCTAGTATTATCCTTTATAAGTGATAGGTTTATAATACAATCTATTAAGAAGTCTAAGTATAACTAGGTAAGTATTAATAGGGGCTTTAAGAACCCCCTCTTAGCTAGGGTTAGCAACTACCCGGCCCGCGGGTCCCATAGGTACCCGCTAAATAGGTAGGTAGTTATAGGTAGTACCCGTGGGTAGTAGTAGTACCTATAGGTACCTATAGGTGAAGTAGGTTTAAGTAATTAAGCCTATAGGTATAGTATAAATACTATACCTATAGGTTTAGGTAGCTTATAAGTAGGGTACTTATAAGTAACTAATATTTTTTATTAGAAGTTATAGATATTTTCTATAGTAATTAGCTTAAATAGTAAGTATATTATATACTATTAGAATAATTACTACTACTTACTAACCTCTAAGTACTCCTTATTTACCCTTATAACTTAAACTACTAATTACTATAAGTCTTATTTACTTTTAAGATAGCTTTAATTAGTTTGAGGTCCTTAGGTATAATAGTAATATATTTAATATAGATAGTAATAAAATTAATTACTAACCTTATTAGTTTAATAAACCTAAGAAATTAAGGGGATATATACTCTTAAAAACGCTAGAAAGAAGGCTCTTTAAAGACTCCCATAGAGCGATAATAGCTATTTTCTCCTAGTAAACGTTACTATTACTAAAGCTAATATTATTATAGATCTCCTTATAAAGTTACTAGAAGGGGAGCTTAGGGATAATAAGATTAGTTAACTTCTAATAAGTCCTAATCTTATAAAAAGCCTTAGCTAAAGTAAGTTAGTTCATAGCTATCTTTTATAGTAATCTAAGCTTACTTCTAGAGCGCTAATAATACTTCTTCTTAGCTTAGCTAGGAGTAAGAGATTAGCTAGGAATAGACTTTCTAACTATCTTCTTGATAACCTTAGTAAGTCTAGTCTTCCTAGCTAAAGAAGGCCTAGTTCTTTAGGTATTTTAACCTAGAGTTAGAGTAATAGTAGTAGTAGAATTCTTAGTAGAATTAGTAGTATTTTAAGGAGACTTAGTAGTATCTAGAGCGGAATTAGTAGTATTCTAAGGAGGATTACTAGTACCCTAAGGAGGATTAGTAGTATCCTAAGTAGTAGTAATAGTATTCTAAGCTAGAGTAGTCTTCTAAGCTAATCTAGTAGGCTTCTTACTAGCCTAAGTAGCCTTATATTATATTTTTAAGTATATAGAAGCTATAGCCTAGATAGATATTAGTATAAATAATTACTATAATTAATTAGAAGGATACTTACTAGTTAGTATATAGGGTAGTTATAGATTATAGGAGGAAGGTTAAGAAATTAGAGAGGAAAAAGAATCTAAGATATATTATATTCTTTTAACTTAGTAGGAAGGTATAAACCTAATTATTAAGGATTCTAAAGTTTAGAAACATCTATTACTAATTAACTAAGTATTATAAAATTATAAGAGTAGGTATATTAAATAGAGAACCTTCCAAATACTCTAATAAGAAAGTTTTAAGTATTTTTATTTTTTATTTCTTTCAGGATAAAAGAGGGGGAAATCGCGATAGTTAACACGCTAGCATAAAGAATACTAGTTATATATTTAATAAGTTTTAATATTTTAAAGCTAGAAAAAAACTTCTCTCTTAATAACTACCTATTTAATTACTATAACTATAATAAACCCGTAATTATAGCTAGTATAAGTAAGGTACTATTATCTTTCTTAATAGTTAATTTAGCTAATATTCTTAGTTATTTAGTAAGTTACCTTATAAGATATTCTTAGGATATAATTGTAATATATTCTACTTACCTTTATAGTAATCCTTTATACTAATCTACTATAAGCTAACTACTTAGGTCTAGTATAGGAATAAAGCGAAAAGTAGACTTAGATTATTCTTAAATACTAATCCTAAGAAGTCTCGCTAGCGAATTAATAATATAAATAAGGCTTAAAAGGAAGTTAATTACGCTAAGAAGGCTTTTAGGTAGTAGAAGGCTTATAAACCTAAAGCCCTTAAAGCTTTAAGTAAGTAGACTAATAGTTCTATAGCGAGAGCCTTAGTAGCCCGTTCAGCTCCAATATAATCAGCCCCGGTGCAGCGCGCGTCCGACTTTATGTGAGGGTTTGCTTCTAAGTAGGAATATATATAGTTTTTATATTATTTTCCTTAACTAGTAGAAGGTATAGGTTAAAATACCTATATAGTATTTCCTAAATTATGCCTATAAACTAGGTGAATTTATTATAGTCTTTTTATAAAGGGGCTGCGGCGTAATTCCGAGCTTAATAGTTCTATAGCTAAACATTTTAAGCTAGAGGCTTAAGAGATCTAATATATCGAGGCCTACTAGTAAGTATCTTTATTTATTAATTTAGTTAAAATACTAATATCTCTATAATATATCTAAGGAAACTTACCTAAGCTAGCTCCTCGCTAGAATAGCTAGTATAGCCTCCTCTAGCTACTATAATATTATAGCTAAAGATAGAGATAAGGCTTAGGAAGATATCCCTATTAATAAGATTAACAAGGATACCTAGATAAATCTAGATAGTATTAAAGGTTTATTTAATTTCAATATAGGTATTAATAATAAAATACTTACTATTAATATTACTAGGTAATCTACTATAATTATTAATAATAATTAGCAAAACTATATCTAAGAGTACTACTTCTTCTATAATAATTAGGAAGTTATACTTAAGAGACTTTATATTAAGCTTAAGCGTCTTTTAAGCTATATTACCTTTACTATAGCTATTAGAAATAGCTATAGCTTAATTCGACTAGGCTATAACAATCTAATAGCTAGCGATATCTTTACTAAGGAAGAGGTACTTCTTTAATTTACTCTCGCTAAATACTAGTAGCCTAAGCGCCTTTCTAAGAAGAAGTAGAAATACTTAATCCTAAAATCTTCTATTAAGAAGATTAAGATATAAGTAATATATTATTATAATAATCTTTTATTATTTTACTAATTAAAATAATAACTTTACCTTATTATACTATCCTACCCTTAAGATATAGCATATATTATATATTATAGCTAAGCGCTATTATAGCCCTACCTTTAAGCTATTAGTTAAGGCTACATTGACTAAAAACTACTAGTTAGGTAGTTAAGAGAGGTATTTAGTAGCCTATGGGTCTATTCTAGCTTTAGAATAACTTTATTACTTTTAATTAAGTAATTAACTTCCTATCTAAAATAGATAGTTTATTCTCTACTATTCTATAGCTAATCCCCTTCTTCCTTAAGCTTAAGCTTATGTAGAATAATACCCCCTATAACTAGCTATAGGTTAGTAGGATAGCTTAGGAGCTTACTTATTAGCTTAACTTTTCGCTCTAAATAATAGAGCTTCATTTAGATTTAAGAATTAGTACTAATATTAAGCATAGGAAGTAAGTAATTATTATAGTAATTATTTAAAGTAATCTAAGTAAATTAAAGTAATCTAGTAATCTAAACTACTATTTCCTTTATTAATTACTTTATTAAGTTTATATCCTTCTTCTATAAGGTTATACGCTTAGTATAAATTATATAGAGATTTATATCTAATAATATTAACAAAGTCCTATAGTATAAAAATTAGAGTATCTCTTACTATTAAATATTTTAATAAGGAATTACTTACTAATCTTATAGAGAGCTTCTATAGCTTATAATTAGAATCGAATTTAATAGCGGCTTTTAAGAGAAAAACTATATATTATTTCTTAAACTAATTTTCTAAATCTACTTTATAGGATTAAAAGATTAGTTATCTTTTAGTATTTTTAAATCTTATAAAGCTTAGTTACAATACTTCTTAATAATAGCTTAAAAGAATAATTATACTACTTACTACTAGGTCTCTTTTTATAAACTTTCTATTATTTTATAATTTAAATTAGCTTCTTTTAAGCCGTTTTAGCTATTATTTCTTTTAAATTTATAATAGTTGATTAGTATTTATTCTTTAAGCGAACTTAGTTATAAGATTCTACTTAAGGGGTAGTAATTTAATCTTAGATTAACTACTAAGATGTACGCTGGCTTAGGTAATATATATCATATAATTTATACTCTATTATAGAGTTTTTGAAATCTCTCTAACTAGCTTCTTTTAGGGCTTTGTTATAGCGCTATGTTAGACCTACCTGAATTTCAAGTCACGTGATCGCTAAGTCACGTAATCGCTAAGTAACTCTTTAGCCTTCTAGGGCTACGCTAGCCTATAGTTAGACTTTTCCCTTCTTTAATATAGAATCTACTTAATATAGTATAATTAAAGTATATTAACCTTTACTTATTTATTATTTATATTACTATTCTATATTTATCTATCTATATCTATTCTCTAGAAATAGAAGTATAATATCTTAATTAACTATTACCTTAACTCTACTAATTAACTAATACGAGTATGGTACCTAATTAAGCACTAAGCTAACTAATCTATACTAACTAACCGACCCGAATTTAATTAATACCCCCCCTCTACTTTATTACTAATATACTAAAAAAAGCCTAACTAGTTAGTTATAGTTATAAGGCTACGATAGCGCTTATACTTAATACTAGAAGACTCCTAGAGCCTTATATTAAGGCCCTTTAATACTACTATACCGCAGTACTTAATTATAATACCCTATTATATAAAAACCTAAAGATTTTTAATTTGAAATAAGCCTAGATATAAGTAGCCTATTAAAGGCCTATTTATAGACCTTAATATAGAGGGATATAAGAGCCTAGCTCAGAGCGCTATTACTGAATTATAGAAGTTCCCTAACCTCCTCGTTATTAAGTATAATTACTTAGGCAAAGGTTAGAAGGTTACTCTTATTATTAATAATATAATATAGGTATTCTAAAATAACCCTAACTTAACCCTTACTTAGATTTAAAACTAGCTTATAAAGAGAGCTACTTAAGGTACTAAGTCTTAGGCCTTATATACTAAATATATTACTATAAGTAATAACCTTTATATACTCTATAATACTACCCTCTACTTAGAATATAAAGATTAAGAGCTCTAGGAGCGTTTAGATAATACTTATACTATTAGTAATAATACTAAGCAGTCTATTATACTTAAGTACTATTAAGAAGAGTATAATTAGGCTTAATATAATACTACTACTATTACTAAGGAGTAGGATAAGGTAAGGGATACTAATAAAGCTTTATTTTAGTATTTTAAGCGTAATATAACTGCTAATCCTCCCCTAGTAAACCCTCCCTCTAGCGATTATAGCGCTATACTTTAGGCGATCCTTAACTAAATAATATACCTTAAGAGTTAGGTCTACTCTAGCTCGCCCTTATTAACTATTAATAATAATAATACCTAGGCTACTAAGATACCTAAGGTCCCTATCTTTATAAGTACTAAGAGTACTAATCCTAAATACTTAAAGTTTAATACCTAGCTTTTTTATATTAAAACACGCCTTAATAACAGAGAGTATTATAATAAATCCTAACGCTTTAAGTATATACTCTCACGCCTTAGTAGAACTACTTATAATATCTTATTCCCTCTCCTCTTAAGGGATCCGCTTTAAATTATTATAGTAAAATAGCTTATTAAAGAGCTAAAGGGTGACTTTATTAACCTAGTTTAGTATAATAAGGCTTAGATAAAGCTTAATACCCTTACTATCTTATTTAAAGATATTTAGATTAAATAAGCTACTTTTACTAAACTTACTTATAAGGCTAAACTCCTAGAGTCTTAGTAGCGCTAGAAGTTCTATAAGAAGCTACTTACCTTCTTTTAAAACTAGTACTTTATTTATTATATAGGTAGCGCCCTTAACTTCTAGGATTATACTACTTAGGTCTATATTATAGCTTATATTATAACGCCTTTTACTACCCGCTTAGCTAACTAAATCGCTATATAAGGCCCTACTCTAGTAGTCTATATTAGACCTTCTAGCGGGGGAAACCCCTATATATAAGCTTATACTAACTAGAGCTATACCCCTAAGGCTTTATATAAGAAGCTCTATAAATAGAGCGCTTATTTTATATATAGTAATACTAGCTATACCTCGCGGGATTACCCTTATAAGAAGGCTAGAGCTATTATAAGTATTACTAAACCTATAGAGGCTGCTAATAATAACCTAGAGCTAATAGAAAGCTAGAGCCCCTAGTAAAAGTAGACTCCTTACTAGGGGAGACCTAGGGAGATTAATAATTAATAATAATATCTATTAGCTTATAATAACTAATTGGTAATAAATTACTGGAAAAAGAGTTAGTCCTAGATTATAATGAATATATTATTTATTTTAAAGCCTTTCTTAATACTAGAGTAAATAGCTATGTTTTTATAAATACCTATATGGCCTCTGGCCACTGCATAGTGATTTTACCTGCTTAAGTGCAACAGACCTTCTAACTCCGCGCCTCCTGATAATACATAGCCTTTAGTCACGTGATCCTCTCCTAACTATAGCTATACTTATATATACCTATTAGTTAATAGCCTCATAATCTTTAACTTTATATTAATAATAACGTGGTTTTTAATTATTTAAACTATAAAACTATCGACTTTTCCTCTTACGTACTACCTATACCGCTATTAAATACCGCCTCTGTTACTGCTTTATCTACTAGAAGTCGTTACTATCTTTACTATACTATTATTAGTAACGCTCTCTCTATATTAAAGCAGTCGGCGTAAGCTATACTAACTAACGCCTAGGCTGCCTAGGCTGCCTCTACCTTAGTAATACAGAGGACCTGCTCGAAGAAGGGCTACTCTATAGGGTATATAATAACCTACTAAACTTCCGCTACTAAGTTTACTTACTTAGCTCTAATATTATTATATCTTATAGAGTCCCCTATAGGGGTATTAAGGTAAGCCCTCTTAAGGGTTATATTAATAATATACTCTCTATATATAGCGGAGTAGTTAATAAAGGAGCGGGTTTTATTAATTATATTAAGGCTAAACTCTCTAGTAACCCCCTCTATATTATTTATACTAAAGGGTATACCTCGCTCAGGCTTAGCGTATTTATATATAAAGTTTAGTACTAATATAGTTAAGGGATAAGAATAAGGAAGAGGGCGAGGTATAAGGCCCTGCTTATAATAGTAGAGCTTCTTATACTTCTAGCTATAAGAACCTCTTAGGAAAGACCTCTTTAGTTAAGGAGTTACCTCTTATATAGTAACGTTTGTAATACCTTGCTAGAAGGTCGACCTTTTAGGTTAAGGAGTTATCTTATATAGTAGCTTTTATAGCACCTTACTAGAAGGTTTAGCGAGGGCGTTGCCACGAGAGCCTTAGTAGCCCGTTTAGTTCTAATATAATTAGCCCTAGTATAGCGCACGTCCGACTTTATATAAGGGTTTGCTTATAAGTAATAGGAACATATAGGGTTCTTATATTATTTTCCTTAACTAGTAGAGGGTATAGGATAAAATACCTATATAGTATTTCCCGAATTATACCTACGAACTAGGTGAATTTGTTATAGTCTTTTTGCGAAGGGGCTGCGGCGTAATTCCGAGCTTAATAAATACCTATATAACCCCCTTACTAAGGGATTTTTATTATATTAAATATAATAGGTTTTAGCGCCTTATCCTAGCTACTAGGTTTAATAGCAAGCTATTAGATATTATAACCGAGGTATAGATAACTTATATATAAGTAGACCGCGAAGAATTAATATAAATACCCCTCCTCTAACTTAATATAGGGAGATATAACCTTATTCTTAGCTACGTATAGTTTAATTACTATAATATTAGCGTAGATATATACTATTAGCGCTTATACTAGCTAAGTAATACCCCTATAGCCTAAGACCCCTTTTAAATAATTATATAGGATACTAAGGACCTCCTTTAACCTATTAAAGTTATTTTTAAGTATTAACTTAATATAGAACGCTATTAAGCTATATTTAAAGCTAATGAATAGCTATATAACGCGCGAAAGGCTATAGAAAGGATAAAAGCCCTTATAAAGATGCTATAGTAAAGATATACGCCTAAAGGCTCGAGATATAATAATAACTTAAGGAAGATAAATATAGCGTTCAAGGGAGTACTAACTACTAAATAGACCTAGCTTATATTATATTAGAAGCCTAAACCCCTTAGCCCCGAGGCTTAATAAGTAAAGAAAGACCTCGATATAGCGCTTATTAGCGCTATAGGGTTTAAGAGGAACCTAAAGTATACTAATATTAAGTTAGGCTCTATATTACTATATAAGCTTAACTTAATAATTACTAATAAGCGAGAGGAAAAAAAAAGGTATAAGCTTAGTAGAGGTTAATAAAGATAAAAACTAGTACCTAATTAATAAGAGGCTCTTATTATACCTCTAGGACTAGAAGGATTACTTTAATAAGACTACTAGTAATATATTACCTCCCTATTACCCTTATAACTATTAAATTAAACTAGAGCTAAGTATAAAGTAGTAATTAACCTTCTATTTATTATATAAGTAATTACTACTAGAACTTAAGGCTATCTAATAGTACCTCCTTAAGAACCTAAAGAGGAGCTTTATAATACTAAGTAACGCTCTATTTATATCCCTAACGCTATTTATTTAAGAAGCTAATAGCTACCTAAGGTTCTATATTAACTTCTAAAAGCTAAATAGGTTTACTAAGAAGGACTAATACCTACTACCCCTAATTAATAAGACGCTAAGCTAAATTAGCTAAGCTAAAGTATTTATAAAGAGTAATATCTACTAAGCGTTTTACTAAATTCATACCTACTCTAACTTAGAGGACTTAATAATATTTTATACCTACTATAGCTCCTATACATATAAGGTTCTACCCTTTAGGCTCTATAATAGCCTAGCGATATACTAATAATATATAAATAATATACTTATAGAATACCTAGATAATTTCTATATAGTATACATAAATAATATCTTAGTTTACTTAGAGTACCCCCTCTAGTATAAGGAGTATATAAAGAAGGTCCTTAACTAGGTATACTAAGCAGGGCTTTAAGCTAATATTAAGAAGTATGAATTTAGCGTAACTATAACGCGCTACCTTAGGTTTATTATTATAACTAAAGGAATCAGCTCTAACTCTAAGAAGGTTTCTATAGTAAAAGACTAGTAGCTACTAACTATAATACGCGGCGTCTAGTCCTTCCTAGGATTTTATAACTTCTACTACTAATTCTTAGGTTACATAATTATTTAACGTAATCACTTAGGTAGCTTAGGTAATAATTGCTTATATAATAGGGGTATTAAAAGAAGTATTAGTTTTGCTTGTTTATTCTAAGTAGCTAGCTAGCTAGGAAGAAAGGAGGGTTATTTATACTTATCTTAAGCCTTCTAGAGGCTTCTATTATATAATAGCTTATATAATCGCTTATGCAATAGATTACGTATATATTTAGCCTATTTAGATTTCTTTATATATTAACGTTATAGCTTAAACCCTTTTATTCTTAGCTAGAAAGCTTATTAAAGATAGGGCTTTCTAGGACTTTCTAGACCTTTCTATTCATAGTATAGATAGTATTATTAGCACTGCAATATACTGTGCTATACCATATAGTATATTATTAAGTATTATTATTTATTATATATTTTATAGGTCTTTTTATATAGGGTTTTATGAGATATTTATATAATATCTTATACTAATTTATTATAAATTATAAGAAGATCGCTCGACTATTTGTTAAGCTTATAGCTAAAGACGCCCGTTTTAACTTTAATAATAACTACCTAGTAGTATTTATAATACTAAGAGAGGCCCTAATTTTAGCCCCTATCCTATGCTACCAGAAACTTAAACTACTAACCCGAGTTAAGATAGATACCTCTAAATCTATTTATACTACTACTCTCCTCTAGTAATAACCTAATAATAGTTTATAGCACCTTATAGCTTATTTCTCAAAGAGTATATATTACTAATAGAGATAAACTACCCTATTTATAATTATAAAATAATAGTAATTATTCTAGCGCTAGAGGAATAGAGGGCTAAACTCTCTATAATTACCTAGCGTTTTGAGGTTATTATAAACTACTAACTACTACTTTACTTTATAACTAAATAACTTTGAAATATCTACTAAGCCTACTAGTTAGGTATGTTAGCTAGTTTTAACTTCTATATCTAGTATTAATTAGAGCGTGGCCTCTGGCCACTATATAGTGATTTTACCTACTTAAGTGCAACAGACCTTCTAACTCCGCGCCTCCTAATAATACACAGCCTTTAGTTACGTGATCCTCTCCTAACCATAGCTGCACTTATATATACCCACAGCCTCACGATCTTTAACTTTATATTAATAATAACATAGCTTTTAATTATTTAAACTACGAAACTATTAACTTTTCCTCTTATATACTACCCGCGCTGCTAATACTACCTCTATTACCGCTTTATCCGCTAGAAGTCGTTACTATCTTTATAGCTATGCTATTATTAGCAACGCTCTCTCTATATTATAATTAGCGCAAGCTATACTTACCGACGTTCGCCTAGGCCGCCTAGGCTACCTCTACCTTAGTAATATAGAAGACCTGCTCGAAGAAGGGCTACTCTATAGGGTATATAATAACCTACTAAACTTCTATTACTAAGTTTACTTACTTAGCTCTAATACTATTACGCCTTATAGAGTCCCCTATAGGGGTATTAAGGTAAGCCCTCTTAAGGGCTATGCTAATAATATACTCTCTATATATAGCAGAGTAGTTAATAAAGGAGCAGGTTTTATTAATTATATTAAGGCTAAACTCTCTAGTAATCCCCTCTATATTATTTATACTAAAGGGTATGCCTTACTTAGGCTTAGCGTATTTATATATAAGGTCTAGTGCTAATATAGTTAAGGGATAAGGATAGGGAAGAGGGAGAGGTATAAGGCCCTACTTATAGAGCTTCTTATACTTCTAGCTATAGGAACCTCTTAGGAAAGACCTCTTTAGTTAAGGAGTTACCTCTTATATAGTAGTATTTATAATACCTTACTAGAAGGTCGACCTTTTAGGTTAAGGAGTTATCTCGTATAGTAGCTTTTGTAGCACCTTACTAGAAGGTTTAGTAAGGGTATTACTATAAGAGCCTTAGTAGCCCGTTTGGCTCTGATATAATTAGCCCTAGTATAGCGCGCGTCCGACTTTATATAGTAATATTTAGAGAGTTTGCTTATAAGTAGTAGGAATATATAGGGTTCCTATATTATTTTCCTTAACTAGTAGAGGGTATAGGTTAAAATACCTATATAGTATTTCCTAAATTATACCTGCGAACTAGGTGAATTTGTTATAGTCTTTTTGCGAAGGGGCTGCGGCGTAATTCCGAGCTTAATTAATTAGAGCGTAAAAACGTACTAGCTAACGCCCTCTCGTAGAGGAATAAGGGCCTCTAAACCTAATAAGCTATCTATAAGTTAGTCTATAAGTTAGATTATACTTAGGTCTTATTACTACCTAACTACTTATCCCTAGGGGTTATAAATAAGCTATACTAATTACTAGAAGCTACTCTAAGTAGCCCTATAGCTATTATTAACGCTCTAGAGCTAGAGGATAAGCTAAAAGGCTACCTCCTAGTTAAATAGATCCTTAGGTTAAATTATAAACTTAATATACTATTACCCTAAGCGCTAAGGTTACTTATAGTTACTAAAAGGGAGCACTAGAGGATATATAATAAGCTCCTAATTATAAATAGAAAGCTTATAGTACTAGAAGAGGAGGACTTATATATAAAGCTAATCTATAAAGCCTATATTTAGAAGCTTATAATATACCTAGGGCGGAATAAGACTATTAAGCTCCTAAAAGAATATTACTACTAGCCCTAGTTAACTATTAATATTAAATAGTATTTTTATAACTACTATACTTACTATTAGGTTTAGAAGCTAAGGGATAAGCCCCTAGGCGAGTTAAAACCCCTATTAATACTAGACTACCCCTAGGAATATATTATAATAGACTTTATATTATACCTATTAGATTAATATAGGTAAAATAATATATTTATAATAGTATACTACTTATTAAAGAAGATAGTCTCGCTCCCCTATTATAAGATTATTATAGCGCGGGACCTTATATAGCTATATTATACTTATATCTTCTAGTATATTAGTTTCCCTATTATAATTATATCTAATAGGGGCCCCTAGTTTACTTCTAACTTCTAGAATAAGCTCTATAAGATATATAGCGTAACTATATAACTAGGTATAGCGGGTTATATAGAGACTAATAGGTAAATAGAAATCCTTAACTAGTACCTAACTTAGCGCCTATACTTATAAATAAACTAGTTCTAGGATAACTAGAGCGAGATACTCCCTACTATAGACTTCGCCTATGTAGTATTACTAAATAATACTATAGGGCTTATGCTATTTAGGATCAAACGAGGGTATTTACTATAAATAGGTTTTAACTAGGATTAGTATATATAGAGGTTCTTAATAATAAAGGAAGAGATTAACTAGGGTAAGGCCTCTAGCCACTGCATAGTGATTTTACCTACTTAAGTGCAATAGACCTTCTAACTCCGCGCCTCCTAATAATATATAGCCTTCGGTTACGTGATTATAACTTTCCTAACTATAGCTATACTTATACGTGCCTATTAATAGCCTCACGATCTTTAACTTTATATCAATAATAACGTAGTTTTTAATTATTTAAACTATAAAACTATCGACTTTTCCTCTCGCGTACTACCCGCGCTACTAATACTACCTCTATTACTACTTTATCTACTAGCTATGCCGTCGTTAGTAACGCTCTCTCTATTTAGCATAAGCTATACTTACTAATAAGCCCTAAGGGGCCTAGGCTACCTCTACCTTAGTAGTGCAGAGGACCTACTTAAAGAAGGGCTACTCTATAGGGTATATAATAACCTACCTAGCTTCTACTACTAAGTCTACTTACTTAGCTATAATATAATAGTAAGTATCCCCTCTAGAGGTATTAATAAGAGCCCTCTTAAGG
>JAVHLU010002837.1:0-15219 GCA_036785755.1 Colletotrichum ledebouriae
TAGCCTTATTTAGTCTCTATTTTAATATATTAATTATAATAAGGGAGATTAAGGTAATATTACTACCTAATAGTATTAGTAAATAGTTATAAGTTAGTTATCTATACCTATAGGACCTTACCTTAAACGCGTTAAGCGGTCTTATATACTTCCTTATATAGTATTAACTTTTAAATATATCTATAGTAGTTCGCTAAGCGTCGTTTAAAGTTCTTATGTATAATAGCTATAATACTCGCTTTTATTACTAACCTAAGAAGGGAATACTTAGTTAGGGTAAGTAATATATAGAACTTATCTAGGTATTGCTTAAGCGCTATTATAAAGTTTATAATAGTTAAATAGTTAATAGGTTTTAGAAGGTTAGACTTAAGACCTTCTTTAACCTTATAATTAGTAAGTAGCTCGTAGGGTATAATTATTAGAGGTTTATTATCTTAATAAGATATTCCTTAGTTAAGGAAATCTTTGAGGTTTAATATCTCTTAGGGATATCTCCTAGTTAAGGGAAATAGTAAAGGGTTAATATCTCTTATTAACGTTTCCTAGTTAAGGGAACGGGGGAGTTTAGAGGCTTTTAACGCTATATAATATATATAGGTATTAACTACTACGATACTACTTCGTATAAACTTAATAGGGTTAACTATCTATATAGTTAAGTACTTTCCTTAATTACGAGGGATATCCTTAGTTATAAGGGGATATAGCTAACTATTAAGGTCGTGCTACTAATTAATATAGTCTACGAAGTAGGTAAAAATTATAGGTAAAAAACTACTATCTATTTTAAAGGTTATTTCCTTAAAGGCAATAAGCCCTTTTATAAGGGTTAATACGTTTAGGTGCGTTTAACGCGTTAAACGCGTTGGATGCCCTTGAGCGGGATAACCGCGCTGAGCGCGTTCGGTATTATTTATGCTTAATACCTTGGGCTATAATAGCCTAATAAAGCCTAAAGTACTTATAGATAATATATTAGCTCAAAAGTTAGCTAAAAATCCTGAATTTCATAAAACGGCTAAGTATATCGATATAAAATATTATTTTACTAGGAATCTAGTTATAGAAGAAGAAATATTCCTCTTTTATATATAGTCTAGTAATAATATTGCGGATATATCAACAAAGCCTTTAGGCAAGATAAAATTCTATAACCTATTAGGTATAATAGGTAATAATAATAATAATAATAATAATATGAATATAAATAATAATAACCGCATTATAGATCTAAATTATTAGACTGTAATAACAATAAAAGTCCAGTTTTCCTTTTAGACCTATAAGAGTTAGGTTTTTAGGTTTTTCTACTAGCATCTATTATAATACTCTAAGAATTTACTCTTTACTTTTCCTAATAGGTTTTAAGAGTTTTTATATTAGAGTATATAACCTATAAAGAAGTATGATTATAGAATATAATATAATATAACATAATATAACATAATATAATAAAATATAATAAAACATAAATAATAAGCTATATTTGTATAGATATATACCTTACGGGGGGGTATAAGAATACTGAAGGTATATCTTAATAATTTCTATTATAACCTTATAAAGGTCGAATAAACCTTAATAAATAACTATAGTGTATATAGTTATATATATATATAACAGTTCTATAATAACATATTTATAACTATAAATCATAATATAATAACTATAAAAGTATTTCCCTCAGGGAATAAATACTTTAAAAATCTATATAAATCCTAACAATATTAATAACCTTATATATATATATATATATATATACATATATTAATAATCCTTATATTCATAGCTATAAATATATAGAATTTATGCACGGACCACATAGTAATCCAAGCGCAGTTCTGCTTAATAATTAGCCGTTTTACAGCTATGTTTCAGGATATCTTACCCCTCACTTCGTGAGGGCAGGATTTATAACTTAGAAATAATATCAACAATATTAATGATTTTATATCAAATCATTCCATCCAAATCCATTGAAAAATACTCCCTTATGCTTAAATTTATCAGCTTTTATCACCATATTACTCAGCCTATTAATATCTATTATTCAGGCTGTTTTAGCATCCCCTTTGCTACTTATATCCCTATTCATATAATTAGTAGTAGCTAGGGGTCTCTCCTTATCTATATAGGTAAGGGGTCCTCTAGTACCCTCTAGAGGAGGTTTATATAGAACCTTAGGTAGATATTACTAGGTATATCTAACTTAATAATATATAGGCTTAGGACTCCTATTATAATATATTTATAATATAGCTATAGTAGCTTCTTACTAGGTCTAGGGCTCTTATAGTTAGCTATTAAAAGCTAAACCTTATTACCTACCTAGTATTCCTCTATAGGTATCCTATACTAGTTTATATTCTCCTCGCTATATTATTAGGTAGCTATAATACTTATTTAAATAAAGTCTACCGCCTCTTATAGTCTTATTACTAAGAGGGTAGCTACTATATCCCTAGAGGGGGTCTCCTCTATTATATTATTTATAATAAGTATAGGGTTAATATAGTATTTATTTTCTAAGAAGAATAGCGAGAGCTTAGTTATACTACTAACCCTATTATAGAGCGCTAGCTAAGTAATAAGTAAGAGCTACCCCTAGTTATCCTATACCTAGGTTATAAATACCTATAGGATAGCTTATATCTACTAGTTCTACCTCTTAATATTACTATTAGTTTATAGGTAATATATAGTGCTTAATAGCCTCCTTATACTAGTAAGGTAGTAGAATTTAGCTTAGAAGTAGCTTACCTAATTAGACTCTTAATTACTAATAATACTATATAGGAACCTATAGAACTAGAAGTAAGAGGTAAGGAACTAGTAGATATAAGCTTCTACCTCTATAATACCTATCTCCTCTAGTATTACTAACTTACCTAGCTTATTTACTATAACCTATAAGTATTAGCTAGCGTTATTCTTTATAGGTAGTAAGTTTATAATAAAGTCTATTAAGAGGTCTAAGTATAACTAGGTAGGTATTAGTAGGGGCTTTAGGAAGCCTCTCTTAGCTTACCTCTAGATATATATCCCTCTATAGATATTATAGTTCCTTATAAATCTCTGTATTATTTATAATTATCCTAGCTAGTAGAACCACTAGCTTACTATTTCTAGCATGCTATTATAGCCTCGGTAGGTAGTTATACTTAAGTCGTGGCTCTACTAAATAATCTTTATATAGAGCTCCCCTAGTAGGTTATTATTATTCTCCCCGCTAGGTACTTATAGCCTCCCTCTAAATATTAGCCTCCCCTAACTATTAATATTATACTTACTAATTTAGACCTTGGCTTTTATATTTAGTAAGAAGCTCTAAAGCTAGTAAGTAACTATATAGTATATAGTTTTATATATTATATCTTTCTTTATAGTTTCTAGCTATAGTACTTATAGTTTAGGGTTACTATTAAAGACTATAATATCTAGGATATTAGTATAGCCTTTCTAACCTCTCCTTACTAAGAGGCTAGCTATAGGATCCCTATAGGGGTAAGTATAGTTTAGTATTAGCTACAAGACCCTCCCCTATTTCTACTTATTATCCTACCCTTATAATATATCCTATTCTCTCTAGTAGAGGGTATTAGGGGCTATTACTTCTTTATTAGAGTAATATTTAATAATAACGTTATACTAGGATAGCTCCTCTACTTATTAGCTCTAGCGCTCTATAAGGCGCTACTTCTTTATAAAATATTTAAGCCCCTAGTAGTTAGTTAATACCTTAAAAGTAGTTATATTATATAGCTCTACCCTCTATATATATAAGTAAGAAAGAACTACTAGGAGCTCCTTATTATAGATAGGGTAGTTATACTCTATAAGTAAAAGCTTCTATAAGTAAAATACTATAGGATACTAGGTATCCTCTAGGTTAACTTATAAGAATACCCCTCTTAGTATAAATCCTAAATAATTAGTTTTAATAATAATCTTATCTTCTAGATTAAACTAGTAGAATACTAGCTAGATATTAAAAAGCTATTTAAGCTATAAGAAGGCTTATTCTTAGTTATCTCCCTATTAGAAAATTATATTCTTTCTAATAAGTAGTCTAATAATATCCCTATATTTTAGTATAAATATATTATAATAGTTTATAAACCCTAGGAAGCTCTAGACCCCCTTTAGGGAGGTAGGGGGTAACTACTTAGTAGTTACCTAGAGTTTCTTAAGGTTATAGGAAAGACCCTCTCCTACTATTATAATAAACCCTATATACTTAACCCTCTTAACTAAAAACTTATACTTTATAGGGTTAAGGCTTAGCCCTATATTTACTAGCTTCTAGAGGACCTCCTAGACCTTCCTCTTATAGTCTTCCCTTATTCTATTAAAGTAAATTAATATATTATTTATATAAGTAGTAATAAAGTTATTAAAGAACTTCTATAGGGTAATCTTAATATATCGCTAGAAGCTAGTAGGGGTACTAATTAGGCTAAATCAGTAAATTACCTACTTAAATAACCTATACTAGGTATAGAATATAGTTCTCTCTTAGTACTCCTCTATTACCTATAACTTATAAAAAGCTATTATTATATCTAGCTTAGTATATTACTTAGCTATACTTACTTAGTATAATATCTTAAAGATTAATAAGAGGGGTTAGTAGTTTTTCTTAGTAATTATATTAGGGGCTTTATAGTTAATATAGAAGCGAATTCCTCTACCTAGCTTCCTTATAAAAAGTATTAGTACTCTTATAAGTAAGCTATTAGCTTTAATAAACCCCTTATCTAGGAGGTCTCATAAGGTCTTTTCTAATATTAATAGCTCTTCTCTTAATATACTATAGAGGGGGCCCTAGGGGAGTAGTAGCTCCCTTCTATCTAGTCCTAGTATAAGGTTAATTTAGTAATCTACTCCTAGTTATTTAGGGGGTAGTAGATAAGCCTTATTAGGGTTAAATAGGTTAGGAAACTCTCTTAAGACCTAGCTTAATAAATAGTATTATTAATCCTCTTTTAGTTTTAGGTTTAAGGCTTTCTTAATATTAGCTAAGCTAATAGCTTATATTAGTACCTCTATAGTACCCTCCTAGTACTTACCCTATTATCTTACTAGGTATTAGTATATTATAGAGAATAAGGGTATATTAAGGAACCTTATAGCCCTTATTTCCTTTATAAGGGGCGTTTCTTCTTAGTCCTTTAGGTATAGCCTAACTTATCCCCTCCTATAATTTACTTAGTAGGCTATAATATTATAAATAACTCAGTTCTATTCTATCTAAGGGCGCCCTAAGAGGATACTAGGGTCTAGGCTATTAACTATATATATAAAGATATATTAAATATAACTACTTATTTCTAAGTTAAATACTATTATACCTAGCGTATTACTTAGTAATAATCTACTAAGTATATACCCTCTTATAAGTTAGTATCTCTTTTTAATATATAAAAAGTAAAGGTATTAAGCTAGGGAAAGATTAATTAATATATAAGTATTACTCCTAATATTTACTAGGGTATAAGCTAGATATCCTCTATTAACTCTAACTTAAATAATAATAAGCTTATTATTAGCTAGTTATCCCTATTTATATTCTTTTTAACCTAATATCTCCTCTTTAATAAGCTCTAGAGCTTAATTCTACTCTAGAGCTAGTCTTCCTCTAACTCCTTATCTTCTTTTAAAGAGTTAGCTATTACTTAATAGTTATTTATAATCTTATAATATACTAGTTCTTTTTTTAAAATCTTTACTTTTATAACCCTAGGTAGCTCGTCCTCCTTATTAGGGTAGCGCGAGGTAATATAACCTCTAGCTCTATAAGTATAATAAGTATAGGGGTCCCTTATACCCTTCTAAAGCTATTAATATTATACTAGGGAGGTACTTAAGGAGGACCTAGAGTTTTAGTAATTATAGTATCTTATCTCCTTAACTTATAAGATATATATAGCTCTAGTTATATAAGTATCCCTCTTAATATCCTTAGTAGTAAGTCTCTAGTAGGTTACTAGGTAGTTATTAGAGACCTTCTAGCGCTTTACTTTCTATATAATACTCTAGACCTTTAAGACCTAGCTATTATAATTAGCTAGTAAGTTAATAGTAATTAGCTAATCCCTTAGCCTAGGGGTAAGGGAGGCCTCTAGAAATAATATCTAAACTTAACTAGGCTAGTTTATATTACTTATATTAGCTACTATCTACTTAAATCTTAATAAGAAGGTTACTAGGGATTCTTTCTCTTTTTACTAGAGGGTTTATAGTTAGGCTATAGCTTATAACTAAATATTTAGGTCTTTATATATCTAGTCTAAGTAAGCTATAAAGTCCTTAGGGTTATATTTTCCCCTACCCCCTCCTAGCTCTATAGAAAGTAGAGACTATTTACTCGAGTATAGTATTTAAATAGGAGTTAATAAGATATTATACCTCTATATCTATAGTATAGAACGCCCTATTTATAGTAATCTTATACCTTATTTATTATACCTAGGTAGTATATTCCTTCTATTTACTTAAGATTTTAGGGGTAGGGGTAGTAGCCTCTAATATACTATGCTAGGTATTACTAGTACCTTACTAGTAGTACTTATAGGGGTCTATATAGCTATATATTAGCTATTCCCCTATTTAATCTCTTATAACTATTACTAGAGGGACTCTATTACTACTATTAAATTAGCTTATAATAGCTTATCTTAAGCTTTAGCTATATTACTATTAACTATCTTACTAACTAATAGGGAGCAGCGCTTAACTTATTATTATTATTATAGGAATAAGCTTAAATATATAAGGGGTTAGACCTAAGTTTATTTAATAGGAAGTTATTATAGTACTATTTATTTAAGCTAAAGAGGAAAAGGGGAAGTTTTCCTCTCTAGTAGAGATTTCGCTAGTCTATAGGGAATAACTAAGTAAGCCCTAGGTAAGCCCTAGGTAGCTCCCTAAGGTAGTAAACCTAGGTAGAAGCCTAGGTAAGCTTAACCTAGGCGTAGCTTATAATAATTATCGTTCTAGTAATTAGAAGGTCTTAAGGTAATAGCTTTCTATATTAAAATTAAATTTATTAGCTTCTTATCCTCTCTCTACTAAGTTATTAAGTTCGGAATTACGCCGCAGCCCCTTCGCAAAAAGACTATAATAAATTCACCTAGTTCGCAAGCATAATTCGGGAAATACTATATAGGTATTTTAACCTATATCCTCTATTAGCTAAGGAAAATAATATAAGAACCCTATATATTCCTACTACTTATAAGCAAACCCTCTAAATATTATAAAGTCGGATACGCGCTATACTAGGGCTAATTATATTAGAGCTAAACGGGCTACTAAGGCTCTCGTGGCAACGCCCTTGCTAAACCTTCTAGTAAGGTGCTGCGAAAGCTACTATATAAGATAACTCCTTAACCTAAAAGGTCGACCTTCTAGTAAGATACTAAAGGTAAATACTACTATATAAGAGGTAACTCCTTAACTAGAGAGGTCTTTCCTAAGAGGTTCTTATAGCTAGAAGCATAGGAAGCTCTGCTGCTACGAGCAGGGCCTTATACCTCTCCCTTATCCTTATCCTCCTCTAACCCACGACAAATCCTTAACTATGTCGGCACTAGAACCCGCATATAAACACGTCTACTAAGTTATAAAGCTTAATCCTTTTACTAACTTTATTAGAGGTTTAAATAGAATTAGCTAGTTTAGATAAAATATATAAACCTAATAGTAGAACCTATTAAGTTCGGAATTACGCTATAGCCCCTTTATAAAAAGACTATGATAAATTCAACTAGTTCGTAAGTATAATTCGGGAAATACTATATAGGTATTTTAAATTATACTCTCTACTAGTTAAAGAAAATAATGTAGGAACCTTATATATTCCTACTACTTATAAGTAAACCTTCTAAATATTATAAAGTTAGATATATACTATACTAGGGCTAATTTTATCAGAGCTAAACGGGCTACTAAGGCTCTCATAGCT
Source organism: Colletotrichum ledebouriae (assembly GCA_036785755.1). NCBI lineage: Eukaryota > Fungi > Ascomycota > Sordariomycetes > Glomerellales > Glomerellaceae > Colletotrichum > Colletotrichum ledebouriae. The sequence continues at coordinate 7,970 of JAVHLU010002837.1, forward strand.
TAGAAATACCCTTACTAAACCTTCTAGTAAGGTGCTATAAAAGCTACTATATGAGATAACTCCTTAACCTAAAAGGTCGACCTTCTAGTAAGGTGCTAAACGTAAAAGCTATTATATAAGATAACTCCTTAACCTAGTATAACGGGTATGTATAAGTATAGCTATAGTTAGGAGAGTTATAATTATATAACTAAAGGCTATATATTATTAGGAGGCGCGGAGTTAGAAGGTCTATTACACGTAAGTAAACAGAATCATTATATAGTAGCTAGAGGCTATAGTAGAACTTATAAGCTTAATCTATACCTATAGTTAGTATAAGGGTAGCTTAGTTTATTTTACTCTCTTAGCTCTTAGTTTTATAGTTATTATCTAAGAAGGAAAAGGCAGCTCCTATATAATACTTTAGAGTAATCTCTTTAATAATATTAAGGAAGTTAGATATTTATATAATAAGGCTTATTAAGAATAGAGTCTTAGCTTATATAGCCTCCTCTATGATCTCCTAATATATAATTAACTATTTAGATAACTAGGATCTCTTAATTAAATAGAGATAGTTATTATATTGCTAAAGGATATAGTATTATCTTATATAGGTATTAGGTTAAAGTTACCTTTATAAAGCCTTAAGGATTAATTAAGTATTAGGTTTATTAGTAATTTAGCTTAGATAGACCTAATTAATTAACGTTATAATATCCTTACTTAGCTTTACTAAGTTATCTCTAATATATTTATATTCTTCTAACTAGCCTCTATACTATAGTTTAGCAATTTAGGCTCTATTATTAACTAATAGGTTATTATTATCTAGAAGGATAAGATTAAGCTTATTATTAGTAATAGTCTTATCTAATTAGTATAATCTTTAACTCTATACTACTTAGTAGTTATTATAATATAGCTATACTATTTAACCTAGTTATTATTACTTTATAAGCGAGGGGTATTAGTATTTATATTATCTAAGCTTATTTTAAGCTCTTATTCGGTTAGTTATTTACATAAGGGATTTATTATTAATATTAATCAGGAGGGGGCTTTTCTAGCTTTTCCTCTAATAATAGGGGATTCTTTTAATAATATTAGATTTAGGGGAGCCTAGCTAGTCTCTTTAGACTTCCCTAGCTTATTATTCTCTTAATATAATTACTAGCTATATTACGGAGCTAAATTGAATACTAGGGTTATAATAACTTTAGTCGTGGGATTATAAGTTACTTTGCTAATTAATAGCTTTTATAGATTATTAAATAACAGCTTTATAATTAAAATGCTCTTACTAGAAATTAACTAGGCTTATAACTATTAGGTAAGAGTATAGCTAGCGATTATAATATAAGACTTAATATATTAATATATATATATATATATAACTAGTAAGAAGGGGCTAAATTAGCCTATATATATAAAATTCAGTATTAACATATAATTAATACAAATAACCTATATTTAGGCGTAAATCTATATCCCGGAATATCTAAGCTATATATACCTCGCTTAGTGCGATATATAGGCCTGATAGGTAGACTTAATTATAGCTAGGCGTATAAGTAGGAAGCAATGGCCTCTGGCCACTGCATAGTGATTTTACCTGCTTAAGTGCAATAGACCTTCTAACTCCGCGCCTTCTAACAATATATAGCCTTCGGTTACGTGATTATAACTTTCCTAACTATAGCTGTACTTATATATACCTATTAATAGCCTCACGATCTTTAACTTCATATTAATAATAACGTGGTTTTTGATTATTCAATAGACTACGAAACTATCGACTTATCCTCTCGCGCACTACCCGCGCCGCTGTTAAATACCGCTTCTATCACCGCTTCATCCGCCAGAACTATGCCGTCGTTAGCAACGCTCTCTCTATCAGAGGGCCATGCTGATAATACGCTCTCTATATATAGCGGAGTAGTTAATAAAGGAGCGGGTTTTATTAATCGTATTAAGGCTAAACTCTCTAGTAATCCCCTCTCTATTACGTATACTAAAGGGCGTGCCTCGCTTAGGCTTAGCGTATTTATATATAGGGTTTAGTATTAATATAGTTAAGGGATAAGGATAAGGAAGAGGGAGAGGTATAAGGCCCTGCTCGTAGTAGTAGAGCTTCTTATACTTCTAGCTATAAGAAGCTCTTAGGAAAGACCTCTTTAGTTAAGGAGTTACCTCTTATATAGTAATATTAATAGCACCGTACTAGAAGGTTAACCTTTTAGGTTAAGGAGTTATCCTATATAGTAGCTTTTATAGCACCTTACTAGAAGGCTTAGCGAGGGCGTTTCTAGGCTATAAGAGCCTTAGTAGCCCGTTTAGCTCTAATATAATTAGCCCTAGTGCAGCGTGCGTCTAACTTTATAATATTTAGAGGGTTTACCTATAAGTAGTAGGAATATATAGGGTTCTTATATTATTTTCCTTAACTAGTAGAGGGTATAAGTTAAAATACCTATATAGTATTTCCCAAATTATACTTATGAACTCGGTGAATTTATTATAGTCTTTTTGCGAAGGGGCTGCGGGGTAATTCCGAACTCAAGTAGGAAGCAATATAGGACTAAGAGACTAAGAGTATATTATATATTTATAGCTATTTATATACTAGATAAGTTTAAGAATAAGAAATTATATCTAGTAACGACTAATAATACTAATCTCAGAGCCCTCTTAAAAAAGCGATATTAAGTAGGGGCACTATTTATATACTACTTATTAGTTTATAATAATCTCGTTATTAAGTAGTATAGCTAACTCTGTATTCAATTCAAAGTTACTATAATATAAGAGTCGTATTTAATTAATATTCTAGCATTATAGGTATTTAAGGACTCTCTAAGTATTTCCTTATAGTTTACTATTAGTATTTTCTATTTCTTTTATATTTACTTATATAAATATATATAAGAGAACTTAGTTATCTCGTATTATATATAGTAAGATATCTTAAAGCTACTTAGTACTCTCTTTTAAATCTTTTAGAAAACTTAATCTAGGTCGTGCTTTAGTATAATATATTAGTAGTAGGTATATATACCTAGAATATAGCGGCTAAGCCCTTAGTTACTAGTATAATTTGGAATATTATTAACCTATAAGCCTCTCGTTCATATACTATAGGCTATTATAAGTTTTATTATAGATATTATACTAAAGGCCCTTCCTTTGCTAATTATCTTATATCTCTATATATTATAGAAGTAGAAGGTAGCCCTCGTTACGTAGTTTACTACTAGCCTAGTTACTCTATATATTATAATAGACCGCTTATTTATTCTTATTCCTAGTTTAAAAAACTAGAATACTATTTATATATTAGTACTAGGTATACTTTAGCTAATCCTTAAGGCTAGCTTAATAATTATTTGTAGTTCTCTACTAACTCTCTAAATACCTCTTAATTATATACCGCCTAGGGTCCTTAGTAAAGTATCTATTCGTTAGGATAGTAATAAGAAGGGTAATATATCTAGCGGCTTAAGGTGTATAATAAGGATATTTAGAAGCTCCCTATCTAAGTAGAGGTACTTTAATATCATTAATAAGCTCGAGGTATATAATAGACTATAAGTCTAAGAGATAAAGTAGAAGAATAAGGGTAGTATAGATAGCCTTTATATTATATAAAATATTAGAAGAGCTACTTAGAAAGTAGTAATAAAGATCTTATAATTAAGGACGACTTAAATAATAACTACTTATAAATATTTATAAACATATCTTATAAAAGCTTCTTAGGTTTTAGGGATTAATTATAGAACATAAATATAAAATCGAGTAATTAAAATAGCTAAAAACGCTATTTCTATTACAAGCTAGGGATATTATAGGGAAAAGGGTTTAGTAGACTACGTTACGGAAGTCTATAGGAGTTAGGAGATATAGGGAGGCACTAGGTAGCCCTAAATAAGTCCCCTAGCCCTTATATAGTAAGTTAGAGGGCTAGAGAAGAATATTTATCCTTAGCTATACCTAGCTATTGAGCTCGGAATTACGCCGCAGCCCCTTTGCAAAAAGACTATAACAAATTCACCTAGTTTATAGGTATAATTCGGGAAATACTATATAGGTATTCTAACCTATACCCTCTACTAGTTAAGGAAAATAATATAGGAACCCTATATATTCCTATTACTCGTAAGCAAACCCTCGTATAAAGTCGGACGCGCGCTATACTAGGGCTAATTATATCAGAGCCGAACGGGCTACTAAGGCTCTTATAGCAACGCCCTCGCTAAACCTTCTAGTAAGGTAAAAGCTACTATATAAGATAACTCCTTAACCTAAAAGGTTAACCTTCTAGCAAGGTGCTAAAGGTGCTATAAAAGCTACTAAATAAGATAACTCCTTAACCTAAAAGGTCGACCTTCTAGTAAGGTACTATAAACGCTACTATACGAGAGGTAACTCCTTAACTAAAGAGGTCTTTCCTAAGAGGTTCTTATAGCTAGAAGTATAAGAAGCTCTATAAGCAGGGCCTTATACCTCTCCCTCTTCCTTATCCTTATTTAACCTATAATAAATCCTTAACTATATTAGTACTAGACCCTATATATAAATATACTAAGCCTAAGCGAGGTACGCCCTTTAGTATAAATAACGCAGAGGGGGTTACTAGAGAGTTTAGCCTTAATATAATTAATAAAACCCGCTCCTTTATTAACTACTCCGCTATATATAGAGAGCGTATTATTAGTATAACCCTTAAGAGGGCTTACCTTAATACCCCTATAGGGGACTCTATAAGGCGCGATAGTATTAGAGCTAAGTAAGTAAACTTAGTAGTAGATGTTTAGCGGGTTATTATATACCCTATAGAGTAGCCCTTCTTTAAGCAGGTCCTCTATATTACTAAGGTAGAGGTAGCCTAGGCAGCCTAGGCTTATTAGGGGAATATTAGTAAGTATAGCTTATACTAACTACTTTAATATAGAGAGAGCGTTACTAATAATAGCATAGCTGCGAAGGCGTTAGCTAACCCGATCGAATAAGAGGATAAAGATAGTAACGACTTCTAGCGGACGAAGTAGTAATAGAGGCGGTATTTAATAGTAGCGCGGGTAGTACGCGAGAGGAAACGTTAATAGTTTTATAGTTTAAATTATTAAAAACCACGTTATTATTAATATAAAGTTAAAGATCGTGAGGCTATAGGCACGTATAAGTGCGGCTATGGTTAGGAGAGGATTATATAACCGAAGGCTATATATTATTAGGAGGCGCGGAGTTAGAAGGTCTGTTGCACTTAAGCAGGTAAATCCACTATGCAGTGGCTAGAGGCCCTATACCTAGCTATACTAACTCTATTATTCTATCTTATACTAGTTTATAATATATTCTTCTCTCTTATTTACATTAATAGAGGTATAAATAATTAGAGTAATATAGTATATAATAATATAATACTTACTTATAGGTCTATTAGGGAGATGAATATAATAATATTATTAAGATCCCCTATTAGCTAGGAGTAATTAAATAGCTAAATATAGAATAAGATATTTATTAAGTAGAATAATAATAAGGGTATTAATAGAGGACTAGGTAGTTAATTAATAGAGGCTAAATCAAATTAGCTTATTAAGGAGGAAGAACAAAAGGGTTAACTAAAGTATAAATATGAATATCTTAAAGCCTTAAGGGCTAGCTAATTATTAACCTTAGTAAATAACTTTACTACTTACTAAGTAGTTATTAGTAATAAAGTAAAGAAATACTAATTAGAACTTTAAGGGAAATACCTCCTAATACTTAAGTATAAAGGGGGTACCTAGACTAACTTTAACTAATTTATATTTAATCTTAACATATAATTTAAGATAAATAAGATTATATTAAACCTTAAAAAGGCTCTATTTATTACTAGGTACTTAGAGGAATTAGTAGTAAAGTAATAAACCTTATACCTCTCTATTAATTATAATAATAAAGTAAAAGATATTACTTAGATAATAATAAAGGATTAGTTAACTAATAGCATAGCTAGTATAAGGTTTAGGACCCTTAGTATATAAACCTAGCTTAAGTAGGCCTACTAATAACTAGGATAATTATATTAGAGCTTTATTAATTATTATAAAGGGATTAAAGTAGAGAGCTCTTATTAATAACTAGAGGAGATCTAGGTAGCTAATATAATAACTAGGCTAGACCTTAAGCTCTAGTATTATATTATAATAAATAGATTACTAAGGTTATAGCTTAACCTTAATACTAGGGCTAGAAATACTAAACTTATAGTTAATATATAGATATATAAGGTACTAACTAGTAAGGGACTAGAGAGCTAATAATAGGGGATAATAACTAGAGGGCTAAATTACTAATTAAGAGGGATAAACTAAGGCTATAAAGAGATAGACCTATAGGGATTATAGTAATACTAATAACTACTAAGAAGATATTAAGGACTTACTATAGGATTCTAGGAAGGAGATTTTCTATTATAGTTATAAGAGGAAGGGCTATATTTTATTAAGGTACTTATATTATAAGAAATATAGCTACTTTTATTATACAGAGAAACCCTACCCTAATAAAGAACTAAAGGAGGATTAGGTAGTAATATATATAGTTTAATAAGATAGTAACTAGCTATATTATATTAAAGTAATAATACAGGTCTAAGTAACAAATAGCTAGAAAACTAGTATTATACTTATTAATTATAGAGCTAATAAGAATATTATAAACTAGAGGATCGTAGCTAATACTTAACTAGAGGTTAATAGGTTAGAACCTATTAAGGGAATATAAGTATCTAAGGGACCTAATTATAATATATTAAGCTCGGAATTACGCCGCAGCCCCTTCGCAAAAAGACTATAATAAATTCACCTAGTTCGCAGGTATAATTTGGGAAATACTATATAGGCATTTTAACCTATACCCTCTACTAGTTAAGGAAAATAATATAGGAACCCTATATATTCCTACTACTCGTAAGTAAACCCTCGTATAAAGTTAGACGCGCGCTATACTAGGGCTAATTATATCGGAGCTAAACGGGCTACTAAGGCTCTTATAGCAATACCCTCGCTAAACCTTCTAATAAGGTGCTATAAAAGCTACTATATGAGATAACTCCTTAACCTAAAAGGTTAACCTTCTAGTAAGGTCTTAAAAGTAAAAGCTACTATATAAGATAACTCCTTAACCTAAAAGGTTAACCTTCTAGTAAGGTATTATAAATACTACTATATAAGAGGTAACTCCTTAACTAAAGAGGTCTTTCCTAAGAGGTTCTT
>JAVHLU010002838.1:0-15219 GCA_036785755.1 Colletotrichum ledebouriae
AACCTTTATAAGACTATTAGCTAGTATATTATTTATTAGTATATATACTATACTAAACGATCCTCTAGTATATTCTTATTATAGCTATATATTTTAAATATTAATATACTATAGCTTAGTTAAGATCCGTTCCTTTTTACCTACTATAAGACGAATTATCTATTAGGTATTATAGTAAATCTTCTAGATATCGCTAAGTTTAAGAGCGATATCCCTAAATAGCTTCTAAAGAGTAATAGTCTCCTTAGTTATATATTTAAGGCTTAGAAGCTCTACTTTTATTATTAATATTATAACTATAGCCTATTAAGTAGCCTTCTATTAAATTAGTCCTCTAAAGAGCGAGATTATATACCCTTAAGATAACTTCTACGTCTTCTTATTATTTATAAATAAAGCGTTACTTATAATTAGTAATACCTATCTACCCCCCGAGCTACTAAAGTATATCGCGAGGTAACGAGTATAATATAGGTACTATATAACCTAGTTAGTAGTAATATAGTAATAAGGAGCGGGATTCGTTAGGAATCTTAAGAGTAAAGAATATATAAAAGTAACGTTAGGTTAGATTATAATAGTAATATAGAGTATAGAGCTAATCTTCTCTTAGAAACTCTTTACCTCTAATAGCGTTATTACTATTTTACTCTTTAGGAGCGGTAGGTTTAGAAGGGGGGTTACTAGCGCTCTTAAGTTAAGTAAATCGAACTTCTTTATAACCTATTTAATATATTAGTTATAAGAAAGGTATATCTTTTGCGCAGCTTAGTTATAGATAACTCTAATTCTAAGATAGTATTTAACTAGGCTTTATTCCTTTAACTTATATGCTTCCTTTAGGCTAGCGATTACCTTTTATATTACTTTTTTATAGTTTTTATAAAATAGGACGAGGAGGTTATCTATATAGAAGATAACGAGGACCCTCTTCTTAGTTAACTAAAAGAGATATAGGTCTTCGCTTATAAGTATAAGGCCTAAATGCTAAAGGGTTAAGGAGAACTCCTTATACTAGAGTAGTAGTATATCCCTTAGCCTATAGAGCGCGTAGCGTAGTTTAATATACTTCCCGGGCTACTTAAAGCCGTCTAGTAACTTATAAATAATTAGGTCTTCGTTTAGATCCTAAGAGGCGTTTAAGAATATATTAATAATATTAAATTATTTAACTTCGAGGTTAAATTATATAGTAATTACTATCGCTACCCTAAAGGTATAAGTAGCGAGGGTTACTATATAAGTCTATTCGAGGGGTAACTTCTCTTACTAATTGCTTTAAATTTAGATCCTTGCTTTATACTAGTTAAGGATATTATCCTTATTAAATTTATAAGTAAATACCTACTTTAAAGGGATTAGTCTCTTTATTATTATCTCTTAATTAGTAACGCGCTATATATCTATCTATTATAATTTACCTATCTTAACCTTAGCTACTTCTTTAAAGCGAGTTTAGAGCGCTTATAGGAGGTTTAAAAGTTCCTTCTACGAGCAGGGTAGCTTAATAAGGTTATTAGTAGTAAGATATTTATAGATTATTATAGTTACGCGAGCGGGTTTCGCGCTATAAATAGTAGTATAAACATAGCTATAGAGTATATAGTGCCCTATATTAGCTTCTAAAAAGGCCTTCTATTAATTAGGTATAAAAGTCTTAAAGAAGCTAGATACTTACTCCCGCTCTATATAATATTAGAGTAAAAACTAGTAACTAGAGCGGGATTTGCTTTCTACTATTCCTAGTTATAAGTTACTAGGTAGTAGATTATATAGTTATTAGCTTTAATAAGTTTAGCTATAGCCCTCTTAGTTATATACCTAGTCGGACCTCCGTTTAGTATTATCCCTCTCCTCTCTATCCTAATATAGTTATATTAGTAGATTTAAGGGCCTACTATCTAAAGGTTCGTTCTTATTACTCTTACCTACTTTAGAAATATATTATAAAGCGGGGAGTAGTTTAATTATAATATAATCCTTAATCCGTTCCCCTTTAGAATTAACTTCCCTAATAGCGTTATATATATAGTTTATTTCTAGTATATATACTATACCTACTACTCTATCTATTAGAGCTAGGCTTTTATTTAGCTCTAGCGTAGGATTAGGGGATAATAGCTACCCCCCCTTCTAACTTACCTATCCCTTTAGAAGTTTTAGGATTCTTCTATTTAGAGATTTAGTTATAAGAACGAGGGTTAGTATAAGTAACTATTTAGTTATAAGTATTAATATAGCTTTATCCTTATCTATAACGCCTAGGATCTAAAGTTTAAAGTTAACTTATAATATGAGTCTATTTATTAAACGTTATATTCTATATAATAATAACTATTTATGACATAGGGATCTAGACCCTATATAGGTTATAGGCGTTTAGAATATATCCTATTAGGTATCTAATATATCCCTATAGTATTACCTTAAAGTCTCTCTTATTAATTCCTCTCTCTTATTCCCTCTTAAGGGGGTATATATAGTAGCTATAGGTATATATATATCCCTAGTAAGGGCGAAGGTCGCGGGTTAGGGCTACTCTATTATTAGGTTACTACTAGCAAAAGTACTAGTAGAACTATTCCTCTTTAATCTATAGTAGCGAATACTAGTTATAGCGTTTAAGTAGGCTTATATTATAAAGCGTTATCGCTACTAGTATTATCTTAGCCTATAGTTTCGTAGATAAGCTAGCTATAGCGAGTATCTTAATTATTCGAGTTATAACTTCCTAACTAGCCCGTTCCCCTCTGCTATTTAGTTCCTTTATATATAGAGGGGTTATTTTAACCTCTATTCCTTCTATATAGGTCTAATCCTTATATTCTATATAGCTTATAAGTAAAATTACTAACCTCTTAATATCTTATCTAATCTTATTAATAGAAAGTCCCTTCTATTAATATACTTATTGCTTAAAAGCATATAGAGCGAGTATAATACTACTATAGGTCTTATTAATATATAGAAATACGAAGAGCTAACTAATATACTTATCCTTAATAATAAGGAGCTATTAGTTCTAGTTAAAGCCTTCGGGGTAGTTAAAGAGATCCTATATAATTCTATAGTAAGGGTATATTACTTTATCTTCTAACGTTTATCTCGAAATTACTTATTTAGTATATATAACTATATAGTATTAGTATTATAGGTATATTAGGCCTTTAATCCTTACCCCCCGAGCAGCGTATACTAGCTACTCTAGAGCCTCGGGGCTAAGGTACCTGCTTCTAAAGTACTAAAGTATTATATTATCGCTCTAGTCTAGTAGTAATATAAAAGAGGTATACTTATATATTATAAGTATATAGTTTATATTATTAATAATAATATTAATACTTTAGGGAATCCGCTTAGGAATAGAGTATAAGGAATAAGGCTTATATTTAAGAAAGGCGAGGTTCGCCTTCCTAATAAGTTTCTTAACTATAGTACTATTCTTATAGGTTCTAAAGCAAAGTATATAGTTATACCCTAAATACTAGATACCTATCTTCTAAAATAGCGCTTTAGAGATAATATTAATATAAAAGTTCTCTATATATCCTATATTATAGAGTATAAGGTCCTCTATATTTATACTTTTTAAGCTATTAAGAGCGTTCTTAATAATCTATATACTTTTTATAATAATTAAGTATAAAGCTATTCTAGAATTAACTTATTCTCTTTTATAATACCTAATTAAGGAGGGGATAAGTAGGGACTTATTATTTATAAGGTATATCCCTCTATAGTTATCTAGGACTATAGATTTATATAATATATAGGGTCCTAAGTAAGGAATTATAAAGATACTTAGGTACCTTTTATCTAAGTTAACTATATTATCCCTAACCTCGTTTAAGAGGGCTATATAGAAAGTAACTATTACTATATTAATAGGGTAGCTTAGGGCTATATTAGATTTCTTAGATAAACCCTTATTACCCCCTTTATTATTTTAGCGGTTTTTACTCTTATAGGGTATAGTATATAGCTAGCTCTTATAAGTAAGTTCTCTATATAGATTAGTAAAGTATAGGTTACTATTTAACTAGTTATAGATCTAAGCTATTTATATATCTATTACTAATATATAGGGGCCCTTCTAGTAATATCTAGTTAAAATAGCTTCTAAGTAGTTATACTTAATACTTAGCTATTAATAGCTCGACCTATATAAGTACTATTTACTACTAGATATATTACTAGTTATAGGAATGCTTAATAGGTCGGCCTTATTTATATAGCTAGCTAGTATTATAAAGACCCCTATACTTTATCCTTATAACCTCGAGTAGAGTATATCTTTATATAAGAGGTCCTCGAATATATTAGTATATTAGCTTATATTAGAGACTAGTATCCCTACTCGCTCCTATTTTAGAATATCTATAATTTCTATATTAGCTTAAGTAAATATAAAGCGATAACTTATTACTTAAAGAAAAGTTTTTAAAGCGAGGGTACTACTCGCTTTAAGAAGCTTAAGCTAGGTAGTATAGAGGTAGACGCCCCTAAAGTCCTTAATTTAAGTATTAGAATTAATACTCCTATTTATTTTTTCTAAGACTTAGATATACTCTTCTTAAATAGTAATAAGAATACTAGCCTCGCTTAGAGTATAGTAATATTTAAGATTAATAATAAGGCTATATAGGGTTATATCCCCTTTAGCGAGAAGTTCTATATATATAAGTATAATAATATTATAAGTAATAGTCTCTATAACTAGATAGTTAATCCGTTCGAACTCCTAGTTCTTATAGGTTTACTTAGATTCTTATATAGCGAGCGAATAAAAGTGCTCTAAGTACTATTCCTATATACCTATAATATTCTTATTAATTATAACTAGGGCAGTTAGAAGCTAAAGGGGGTGCGATTTATTTATCTATATCCTAGTAGTAGACTTAGGAGTAGTCCTAGAAGTAGTATTAGAAGTAGCTTCTTCTAGAGCCTCTTAGTTAAGTAGAGCGATATATTAATTATAAGTACTCTTCTCTTATACGTACTAGGCGTTAATATCCTAGTTTTACTTAGTAATATATAAGTTAAGAATTAGAGTTTCTAATAAAGTCTTACTTAGGTATAAAGATCCCTTAGGGTTATCTAAGTTAATATACTTCTAGACTTTAGTAGCTTAGGTTTTAACTTAGATTATAATATACTAAGTAGCGAAGTTCCTATATATAATTAGCTAGTATAATACTATAATAGCTATAATAGAAGATATTATAATTAAGGTTATTTAGAAATAGAGGGTTTATAGTAATAGAGGATAATATATAATAAGGAGGAAAGAAGGAATAAGAGAGAGGAAGTTTTAATAAGTACTTTTAGTAGTAAAGGCTTGTTTTAAAATAGTAATTAGAGGTCTAGTTAGAGCTAGGCTTATAACTATTAAGAAACGTCCTATAGGGCTATATTTATAGTTACTAAAGAGCTTAATCTATTATAACGAGAGTAGCTATAATATAGTCGCTTATAACTACGGTTAGAGGAACGACCCCGGAATAAGGTTGCTCTAGAGCTAACGTTAGTTATATACCGCGCTAGGAACCGGCGATGCTGAAGGCATCACGACAGGCTATAGTACTATCCAGGCAAACACCCTCGAACTCAGACTTCTGAGCTTCCAGTTCCAAGACATACGCATTGGCCGCGCTAATCATTTGGTCCAATTTAGCAATTATCAATCTAGCTTTCCAGAGCTTACACGGCTCATAGACATCCTTGAACAAACGCACAAGCACCTTTTCTTCGCTAGGATTAGCATATATATATTGTCATAATGCCTTTAGCATCGCCCGTTCCTAGCGCAGCACGTAACTAATATCAGCTCTAGAGCGACCTTTTTCTAGGGGTCGTTCCTCTAATTATAATAATAAGTAATTATATAATAACTACTTTTATTATAATAAAATAAGCTCTTTAATAACTATAAATATAGCCCTGTAAGATATTTCTTTAATAATTATAAGGTTAGCTCTAACTAGACCTCTAACTTATTATTTTAAAATAAGCTTTTATTATTAAAAGTACTTATTAAAGCTTCCTCTCTCTTATTCCTTTTTTCCCCTAAAATATATATTATCCTCTATTATTCTAAACCCTCTATTTCTAAATAACTTTAATTATAATATCTTCTATCATTATTATAATAATATTATATTACCTAACTATATATAAGAACTTTAGTACTTAATATATTATAACTTACGCTAAAGCTTAAGCTACTAAAGTTTAAAAGTATATTAACTTAAATAATTCTAAGGGATCTTCATACCTAGGTAAGATCTTAATAGAAACCTTAACCTTTAATATATATATTATTAAATAAAACTAGGATATTAATACCTAGTATTTAGAAGAAAAGAGCGCTGATAATTAATATATTACTCTACTTAATTAAGAGACTCTAGAAGAGGCTACTTTTAATATTATTTTTAGGATTACTCCTAAGTTTATTACTAGGATATAAATAATAAATAAACATAACCCCTTCAGCTTCTAGCTACCCTAGTTATAATTAATAAGAATATTATAAGTATGAAAGAATAATACTGAGAATACTTTTATTTATTTATTATATAAGAATCTAAATAAACCTATAAGGATTAAGAGTTTGAATAGATTAAATAAGGACTATTACTCATAATATTATTATATATATATATATAGAACTTCTTACTAAAGGGGATAAAACCTTTTATAGCCTTATTATTAATTTTAAATATTACTATACTCTAAGTAAGGCTAGTATCTTTATTATTATTTAAGAAGAGTATATCTAAGTCCTAGAGAACGTAAATAAGAGTATTAATCTTAATACCTAGATTAAGGACTTTAGAAGTATTTACTTTTATATTACCTAGCTTAAGCTTCTTAAGGTAAGCAATACCTTTACTTTAAAAACTCTTTTTTGAATAATAAATTATTACTTTATACCTACTTAAGCTAATATAGAGATTATAAATATTAAGCTCGGAATTACGCCGCAGCCCCTTCGCAAAAAGACTATAACAAATTCACCTAGTTCGCAGGTATAATTTAGGAAATACTATATAGGTATTTTAACCTATACCCTTTATTAGTTAAGGAAAATAATATAGGAACCCTATACGTTCCTACTACTTATAAGCAAACCCTTATATAAAGTTAGACGCGCGCTATACTAGGGCTAATTATATTAGAGCTAAACGGGCTACTAAGGCTCTTATAGCCTAGAAACGCCCTCGCTAAACCTTCTAGTAAGGTGCTGCGAAAGCTACTATATAAGATAACTCCTTAACCTAAAAGGTTAACCTTCTAGTAAGGTACTAAAGGTAAACGCTACTATATAAGAGGTAACTCCTTAACTAGAGAGGTCTTTCCTAAGAGGTTCTTATAGCTAGAAGCATAAGAAGCTCTGCTGCGAGCAGGGCCTTATACCTCTCCCTTATCCTTATCCTTATCCTATACGAAGTCCTAGGTATACCTATAACCTATAATAAATCCTTAACTATATTAGCACTAAACCCTATATATAAATACGCTAAGCCCGAGCGAGGCACGCCCTTTAGTATAAATAATATAGAGGGGATCGCTAGAGAGTTTAGCCTCGATATAATTAATAAAACCCGCTCCTTTATTAACTACTCCGCTATATATAGAGAGTATATTATTAGTATAGCCCTTAAGAGGGCTTACCTTAATACCCCTATAGGGGACTCTATAAGGCGCGATAGTATTAGAGCTAAGTAAGTAAACTTAGTAGTAGAAGTTTAGCGGGTCGTTATATACCCTATAGAGTAGCCCTTCTTTAAGTAGGTCTTTTATATTACTAAGGTAGAAGTAGCCTAGGCGGCCTAGGCGAACGTTAGTAAGTATAGCTTACGCCGACTAATAGAGAGAGCGTTACTAACAATAGCATAGCTACTAGCGGACGAAGTAGTAATAGAGGCGGTATTTAGCAGCAGCGTAGGTAGTGCGCGAGAGGAAAAGTCAATAGTTTTATAGTTTAAATAATTAAAAACCACGTTATTATCGATATAAAGTTAAAGATCGTGAGGCTATAGGCATATATAAGTACGGCTATAGTTAGGAGAGGTAGTTAGTAAGATCACGTGACCGAAGGCTATATATTATTAGGAGGCGCGGAGTTAGAAGGTCTATTGCACTTAAGTAGGTAAAATCACTATGTAGTAGCCAGAGGCCGAGATTATAGATATTCTTAAATAGGAGTAACTAGGGATACTAGTCTCTAATATAAGCTAATATATTAATATATTTACAGACCTCTAATATAAGAATATACTCTACTTAAGATTATAAAGATAAAGCGCTAGGGTTTCTATATTATTAGCTAGTTATATAGATAAGGGTAAAATATTAAATATTCCTATAACTAGTAACTTATCTAATAATAAATAGTACTTATATAGGTCGAGCTATTAATAGCTAAGCGTTAATTATAATTACTTAGAAGCTACTTTAATTAAATATTACTAAAAGGGCTTGTATATATTAGTAATAGATATATAAACAGCTTAGATCTATAGCTAGTTTAATAATAACCTACGCTTTATTAATCTTTATATTAAACTTACTTATAAGGGCTAGCTATACGCTAGACCCTATAAGAATAAATACTATTAAAATAATAAGGGGGTTAATAAGGGTTTATCTAAGAAATCTAATATAACCCTAAGCTACTATATAAATATAGTAATAATTACTTTCTATATACCCCTCTTAAATAAGGTTAGAGAAAATATATTAACTTAGATAAGGAGTATTTAAATATCTTTATAACCCCCTACTTAGGACCTTATATATTATATAAGTCTATAGTCCTAGATAACTATAAAGAGATAGACCTAGTATATAATACGTCCCTACTTATCCCCTCCTTAATTAGGTATTATAATAAGGAATAAGTTAATTTTAAAATAGCTTTATACCTAATTATTATAAAAGGTATATAAGTTGTTAAAAACGCTCTTAATAGCTTAAAACGTATAAATATAGAGAACCTTATACTCTATAATATAAGATATATAGAGAAAATTTATATTAATATTATCTCTAAAGCGCTACTTTAGGAAATAAGTATCTAATAGTTAGAGTATAATTATATATTTTACTTTATAACCTATAAGAATAGTATTATAATTAAGAAACCTATTAAGAAGGTAAACCTAGTATTTTTTAAATATAAGCCTCGTCCCTTATACTTTATTCCTAAGTAGATCCCCTAAAGTATTAATATTTATATTAATAATATAAACTACGTGCTTATAATATATAAGTATACCTCTTTTATACTACTACTAGACTAGAGTAATAATATAATACTTTAATACCTCTAAAGTAGCTACCTTAGCCCTAAAGCCCTTAAGTAGCTAGTATATACTACTTAGGGGGTAAGGATTAAGGGCTTAATATACTTATAATACTAACACTACGTAGTTATATATATTAAATAGGTAATTCTAAGATAAATATTCAAAGATAAAGTAATATACTCTTACTATAGGATTATATAAGATCTATTTAACTACTCTAAAGGCTTTAACTAGAACTACTAGCTCCTTATTATTAAGAATAAATATACTAGTTAGCTCTTTACCTTTCTATATATTATTAAGACTTATAGTAATATTATACTCGTGTCGTGATGCCTTTAGCATCGCCCGTTCCTAGCGCGGCACGTAACTAACGTTAGCTCTAGAGCAACCTTATTCTAGGGGTCGTTCCTCTAACCGAGGTTATAAGTAACTATATTATAGCTACTCTTATTATAATAGATTAAGCTCTTTAGGAACTATAAATATAGCCCTATAGGATATTTCTTAATAGTTATAAGCCTAGTTCTAACTAGACCTCTAATTACTATTTTAAAATAAGCCTTTATTACTAAAAGTACTTATTAAAACTTCCTCTCTCCTATTCCTTCTTTCCTCTTTATTATATATTATCCTCTATTACTATAAACCCTCTATTTCTAAATAACCTTAATTATAATATCTTTTATTATAGCTATTATAGTATTATATTAGCTAATTATATATAGGGATTTCGCTACTTAGTATATTATAATCTAAGCTAAAGCCTAAGCTACTAGAGTCTAGAAGTATATTAACTTAGATAACCTTAAGGGACCTTTATACCTAGATAAGATTTTATTAAAAACTCTACCTCTTAATTTATATATTATTAAATAAAACTAAGATATTAATACCTAGTACTTATAAGAGAAGAGCGCTTATAATTAATATATTACTCTATTTAACTAGGAGGCTCTAGAAGAAGCTACTTCTAATATTACTTCTAGGACTACTCCTAAGTCTATTACTAGAATATAAATAAATAAATTATACCCCTTTTAGCCTCTAACTACCCTAGTTATAATTAATAAGAATACTATAAGTATATAGGAATAATATCTAGAGTACTTTTATTCGCTTATTATATAAGAATCTAAGTAAACTTATAAGGACTAGGAGTTTAAATAGATTAACTATCTAGTTATAGAGACTATTACTTATAATATTATTACGCTTATCTATATAGAACTTCTTACTAAAGGGGATATAACCCTATATAGCTTTATTATTAATCTTAAATATTACTACGCTCTAAGTAAGGCTAGTACCCTTATTACTATTTAAGAAGAGTATATCTAAGTCCTAGAAAAAGTAAATAGGAGTATTAATCTTAACGCCTAGATTAAGGACTTTAGGGGTATTTACTTCTACGCTACCTAGCTTAAGCTTCTTAAAGTAAGTAGTACTCTTGCTTTAAAAACTTTTCTTTAAGTAGTAAGTTATTATTTTATACTTACTTAAGCTAATATAGAAATTATAGATATTCTTAAATAGGAGCGAGTAGGGATACTAGTCTCTAATATAAGCTAATATATTAATATATTCGAGGACCTCTTATATAAAGATATACTCTACTCGAGGTTATAAGGATAAAGCGTAGGGGTCTTTATAATACTAGCTAGCTATATAGATAAGGCTAACCTATTAAGCGTTCCTATAATCAGTAATATATCTAGTAGTAAATAGTACCTATATAGGTCGAGCTATTAATAGCTAAGTATTAATTATAACTACTTAGAAGCTACTTTAACTAGATATTACTAGAAGGGCCCCTATATATTAGTAATAGATATATAAGTAGCTTAGATCTATAACTAGTTAAATAGTAACCTATGCTTTACTAATCTTTATAGGGAACTTACTTATAAGGGCTAGCTATATACTATACCTTATAAGGGTAAAAACCGCTAAAATAATAAAAGGGGTAATAAGGGTTTATCTAAGAAATCTAATATAACCCTAAGCTACCCTATTAATATAGTAATAATTACTTTCTATATAGCCCTCTCGAACGAGGTTAGGGATAATATAATTAACTTAGATAGAGAGTACCTAAGTATCTTTATAACCCCCTACTTAAGACCTTATATATTATATAAGTCTATAGTCCTAGATAACTATAGAGGAATATACCTTATAAATAATAAGTCCCTACTTATCCCCTCCTTAATTAGGTATTATAAAAGAGAATAAGTTAATTTTAAAATAGCTTTATACCTAATTATTATAAAAGGTCTATAAATTATTAAGAATACTCTTAATAGCTTAAAAGGTATAAATATAGAGGACTTTATACTTTATAATATAAGATATATAGAGAACTTTTATATTAATATTATCTCTAAAGCGCTACTTTAGAAAATAGGTATCTAGTATTTAGGGTATAACTATATACTTTACTTTAGAACTTATAAGAATAGCGTTATAATTAAGAAACTTATTAAGAAAGTAAACCTCGCCTTCCTTAAATATAAGCCTTATTCCTTATACTCTATTCCTAAGCGAATTCCCTAAAGTATTAATACTATTATTAATAATATAAACTACGTGCTTATAATATATAAGTATACCTCTTTTATACTACTATTAAACTAGAGCGATAATATAATACCTTAGTACCTTAGAAGCAGGTACCTTAGCCCTAAGGCTCTAGAGTAGCTAATATATACTACTCGGGGGGTAAGGATTAAAAGCCTAATAGGCCTATAGTACTAATACTACGTAGTTATATACGCTAAATAGGTAATTTTAAGATAACTATTAGAAGATAAAGTAATACGCCCTTACTATAGAATTGCATAGGATCTCTTTAACTACCCTAAAAGCTTTAACTAGAACTAATAGCTCCTTATTATTAAGGATAAGTATACTAGTTAGCTCTTTATATTTCTATATATTAATAAGACCTATAGTAATATTATACTCGCTCTATATACCTTTAAGCAATAGGTATATTAATAGAAGGGACTTTTTATTTATAAGATTAGATAAGACGTCGAGAGGTTAGTAATTTCACTTATAAGCTATATAGGATATAAGGATTAGACTTATATAGAAGGAATAGAGGTTAAAATAACTCCTCTATATATAAAGGAACTAAATAGTAGAGGGGAATAAGCTAGTTAGGAAGTTATAACTCGAACGATTAAGATACTTACTATAGCTAGCTTACCTATAAAACTATAGGCTAAGATAGTACTAATAGCGATAACGCTTTATAATATAAGCCTACTTAAACGCTATAACTAGCGTTTACTACTATAGATTAAAGAGGAATAGTTCTACTAGTACTTTTACTAGTAGTAACCTAATAATAGAGCAGCCCTAACCTATAACCTTTACCCTTACTAAAGATATATATATACCTATAGCTACTATATATACCCCCTTAAGAGGGAATAAGAGAGAGGAATTAATAAGAGAGACTTTAAGGTAGTATTACGGGGATATATTAGATATCTAGTAGGATACGTTCTAAATACCTATAACCTATATAGGGTCTAGATCCTTACGTTATAAATAGTTATTATTATATAGAATATAACGTTTAACGAACGGACTTTTTATATAAAGAATAAGGTAAAAGAGGCTATTCTAGAAGACGTTATCCGCAAGATAGTAAAAGAGATTAAAAAGCCTATATTATAAGTTAACTTTAAATTTTAAATCCTAGGCGTTATAAATAAGGATAAAGCTATATTAATACTTATAACTAAATAGTTACCTATACTAACCCTTATTCCTATAACTAAGTCTCTAAATAGAAGAATCCTAAAACTTCTAAAGGGATAGGTAGGTTAGAAGGGGGGGTAGCTATAATCCCCTAATCCTATACTAGAGCTAGATAAAAGCTTAGCCCTAATAGATAGAGTAGTAAGTATAGTATATATACTAGAGATAAACTATATATATAACGCTATTAGGGAAGTTAATTCTAAAGGGGAATAGATCGAGGATTATATTATAATTAAACTACTCCCTACTTTATAATATATTTCTAAAGTAGGTAAGAGTAATAAGAATAAACCTTTGGATAGTAGGCCCTTAAATCTACTAATATAGCTATACTAGGATAGAGAGGAGAGGGATAATACTAAATAGAGGTCTAACTAGGTATATAACTAGGAGGGCTATAGCTAAACTCGTTAAAGCTAATAACTATATAATCTATTACCTAGTAACTTATAACTAGGAATAGTAGAAAGAAAATCCTGCTCTAGTTACTAGTTTTTACTTTAATATTATATAGAGTAGGAGCGGGTATTTAGCTTCTTTAAGACTTTTATACCTAATTAATAGAAGGCCTTTTTAGAAGCTAATATAGGGTACTATACGCTCTATAGCTATATTTATACTACTATCTATAGCGTAAAACCCGCTTATATAACTATAATAATCTATAAATATCTTACTACTAATAACCTTACTAAGCTACCCTACTTATAGAAGGAACTTTTAAACCTCTTATAAGCGGTTTAAACTTACTTTAAAGAAGTAGCTAAAGTTAAGATAAGTAAATTATAGTAGATAGATACGTAGCGCGTTATTAACTAAGAGATAATAATAAAGAGACTAATCCCTTTAAAGTAAGTATTTACTTATAAATTTAATAAGGATAATATCCTTAACTAGTATAAAATAAGGATCTATATTTAAGGCGATTAGTAAGAGAAATTATCCCTCGAATAGACTTATATAATAACCCTCGCTACTTATACTTTTAGGGTAGTAATAGTAATTACTATATAATTCGACCTCGGAGTTAAATAATTTAATGTTATTAATACGTTCCTAAACGCCTCTTAGGATATAAATAAAGACCTAATTATTTATAAGTTACTAGATAGCTTTAAGCAGCCCGGGAAGTATATTAAACTACGCTATACGCTCTATAAGCTAAGGGATATATTACTACTCTAGTATAAGGAGTTCTCCTTAACCCTTTAGCGTTTAAGCTTTATACTTATAAGTAAAGACTTATATCTCTTCTAGTTAACTAAGAAGAGGGTCCTTATTATCTTCTATATAAATAACTTCCTTATCCTATTTTATAGGAACTATAAAGAAGTAGTATAAAAGGTAATTACTAGCCTAAAAGAAGTATATAAGTTAAAGAAATAAAGCTTAGTTAAGTACTATCTTAGAATTGGGGTTATTTATAACTAAGCTATATAAAGGATATACCTTTCCTATAACTAATATATTAAGTAGGTTATAAAAAGGTTTAATTTACTCGACTTAAGAGTGCTAATAACCCCCCTTCTAAACCTACTACTCCTAAAGAGTAAAATAGTAATAATACTATTAGAGGTAAAGAGTTTCTAAGAGAAGATTAGCTCTATACTCTATATTACTATTATAATCCGACCTAATATTACTTTTATATATTCTTTACTCTTAAGATTCCTAATAAATCCCGCTCCTTATTATTATACTACTATTAACTAGGTTATATAGTACTTATATTATACTTATTACCTCGCGATATGCTTTAGTAACTTAGGGGGTAGATAAGTACTACTAATTATAAGCAATACTTCGTTTATAGATAATAAGGAGATAGAGAAGTTATCTTAAGAGTATATAATCTCGCTCTTTAGAGGACTAATTTAATAGAAAGCTACTTAATAAGCTATAGTTATAATATTAATAATAAAAGCAGAGCTTCTAAGCTTTAAATATATAGCTAAGGAGACTATTACTCTTTAGAGGCTATTTAGGGATGTCGCTCTTAACCTTAGTAATATCTAGAAGATTTATTATAATAACTAATAAATAATTCGTCTTATAGTAGGTAAAAAGGAATAGATCTTAACTAAGCTATAGTATATTAATATTTAGAATATATAGCTATAATAAGAAT
>JAVHLU010002839.1:0-15218 GCA_036785755.1 Colletotrichum ledebouriae
TATAGGTCTAATCCTTATATCCTATATAGCTTATAAGTAAAATTACTAACCTCTTAACGTCTTATCTAAATTTATAAATAGAAAGTCCTTTCTATTAAAATACCTATCGCTTAAAAGTATATAGAGTGAGTATAATATTACTATAGGTCTTATTAACGCGTAGAAATATAAAGAGCTAACTAGTATATTTATCCTTAATAATAAGGAGCTACTAGTTCTAATTAAAGCCTTTAGGGTAGTTAAAAAGATCCTATATAATCTTATAATAAGGGCGTATTACTTTATCTTCTAATATTTATCTTAAAATTACCTATTTAGTATATATAACTACGTAGTATTAGTATTATAGGCGCGTTAGGCCTTTAATCCTTACCCTATAAGTAGTGTATACTAGCTACTCTAGAGCCTTAGGACTAAGGTACCCGCTTTAGAGGTATTAAAGTATTATATTATCGCTCTAGTCTAGTAGTAGTATAAAAGAGGTATACTTATATATTATAAGTATATAGTTCATATTATTAATAATAATATTAATACTTTAGGGGATCTACTTAGGAATAGAGTATAAGGAATAAAGCTTATATTTAAGGAAAGTAAGGTTTACCTTCTTAATAAGTTTCTTAATTATAATACTATTTTTATAGGTTCTAAAGCGAAGTATATAGTTATACCCTAAGTATTAAATACCTATCTTTTAAAGTAGCGCTTTAGAGATAATATTAATATAAAGGTTCTCTATATATCCTATATTATAAAGCATAAGGTTCTCTATATTTACGCCTTTTAAGCTATTAAGAATATTCTTAATAATCTATATACTTTTTATAATAATTAGGTATAAAGCTATTTTAAAATTAACTTATTCTCTATTATAGTACTTAATTAAGGAGGGGATAAGTAGGGACTTATTATTAATAAGGTATATCCTTCTATAGTTATCTAGGACTATAGACTTATATAATATATAGGGTCCTAAGTAGGGGGTTATAAAAATACTTAGGTGCTCTTTATCTAAGTTAACTATATTATCCCTAACCTTATTTAAGAGGGCTATATAAAAAGTAATTACTACTATATTAATAGGGTAGCTCGGGGCTATATTAGATTTCTTAGATAAACCCTTATTACCCCCCTTATTATTTTAATAGTTTTTACCCTTATAGGGTATAGCATATAGCTAGCCCTTATAAGTAAGTTCCCTATAAAGATTAGTAAAGCGTAGGTTACTATTTAACTAGTTATAGATCTAAGTCGCTTATATATCTATTACTAATATATAGGGGCCCTTCTAGTAATATCTAGTTAAAATAACTTTTAAGTAGTTATAATTAATACTTAGCTATTAATAGCTCGACTTATATAAGTACTATTTACTACTAGATAAGTTACTAGTTATAGGAATACTTAATAGGTTAGCCTTATTTATATAGCTAGCTAGCGTTATAAAGACCCTAGCGCTTTATCCTTATAACCTCGAGTAGAGTATATCCTTACATAAGAGGTCTTTAAATATATTAGTATATTAGCTTATATTAGAAACTAGTATCCTTACTTACTCCTATTTAAGGATATTTATAATCTCTATATTAGCTTAAGTAAGTATAAAGTAATAACTTACTACTTAAAGAAAAGTTTTTAAAGCGAGGGTATTACTTACTTTAAGAAGCTTAAGCTAAGTAGTATAGAAATAAATACCCCTAAAGTTCTTAATCTAGGTATAAGGATTAATACTCCTATTTACTTTTTCTAGGACTTAGATATACTTTTCTTAAATAGTAATAAGGGTACTAGCCTCGCTTAGAGCGTAATAATATTTAAGATTAATAATAAGGCTATAAAGGGTTATATCCCTTTTAATAAGAAGTTCTATATATATAAGTATAATAATATTATAAGTAATAATCTCTATAACTAGATAGTTAATATATTTAAACTCCTAGTCCTCGCAGGTTTACTTAGATTCTTATATAGTAAGCAAATAAAAATACTCTAGGTATTATTCCTATATACCTATAGTATTCTTATTAATTATAACTAGGGTAGCTAGAGGCTAAAGGGGTTATAATCTATTTATTACCTATATCCTAGTAGTAGACTTAGAAGTAGTCCTAGAAGTAGTATTAATAATAGCCTCTTCTAGAGCCTCCTAGTTAAATAGAGTAATATATTAATTATAAGCGCTCTTCTCTTATAAATACTAAGTATTAATATTCTAGTTTTACTTAGTAATATATAAGTTAAGAGTTAGAGTTTCTAATAAGGTTTTATCTAGATATAAAGGTCCCTTAGGGTTATCTAGGTTAATATACTTCTAGACTCTAGTAGTTTAGGCTTTAGCTTAGATTATAATATACTAAGTAGCGAAGTCCTTATATATAGTTAGATAGTATAATATTATAATAGTAATAATAAAAGATATTATAATAAAGGTTATTTAGAAATAGAGGGTTTATAATAATAGAGGATAGTATATAATAAGGAGGAAAGAAGGAATAAGAGAGAGGAAGTTTTAATAAGTACTTTTAATAGTAAAGGCTTATTTTAAAATAGTAATTAGGGGTCTAGTTAGAGCTAGGCTTATAACTATTAAGAAACGTCCTATAAGGCTATATTTATAATTACTAAAGAGCTTATTCTATTATAATAAGAGTAGCTATAACGTAGTTACTTATAACTATAGTTAGAGGAATAACCTCTAGAAAAAGGTCGCTCCGGAGCTAGCGTTAGTTATATGCTACGCTAGGAACGGGCGATGCTAAAGGCATTACGACAAGGCCTAATATAGAGTAGTTTATATTTTATTTTAAATAGTATTAGTAGATATAGTTTAGGTTAAGTTAAAGCTATAGTAGAGATATATAAAATATATGCGTCGCCTTATTATATAGAGGGATAACGAGAGATAAATAAGGTACTCTTACTGTATTCTTAAGGAAGAAGCGATTCTAAACCCTCGATCTGCCTGTTCATTGCAAGTTGGAATACTGGGACAAGGAGATTGGATGGGAATGAATACCGCTGGACGAAGGAACAGCACGAGGAAGGTGCAACGGAGCGTTATGCGGAGGCCGGCTCTGCAGGTGATTCATGGGCCCAACAAAATACGAATAATGGATCTTCGTCGTCTTCAAAGAGTTTCCGTGGTCCTGATTCACCAACCCCAATAATCACAGGGAAATCATAGCTCGCAGATGGGGTCCATCCCAATACAGAGCTGGACCTTTTTTCTAAATTGCTACAGACTCCAGATTGCCTCTTTACAACTTCCTAAAAGCCAAAAGGCACGCTCTACCATATCAGTCATTAAATCATTATCTCGTCAGTCTGTTTAAACAACAAAGAATACACATTGCTCGTTGTTACAAAACATCCTATGTCCACTGAACACACCAAGTAAACAGAACACACCGTAAATTATCGCAAATTCACAGTAAAGACTAAAGACCAAATAAAACGGCTCAACTCGCCAACGGGCAAATTCCCAGAACCTTCATCCCGTTCTCCATTACCTGCCTCGCATTTTCATAAAGCACTGCCCTCGCGAGATCGACGTCTGGTCCCTCGGGAGCCTCGTCATCCTCGTCGGCGTCAAGACACTCGATAAGCTGCTCGACCAGTCGATACAGAAACGCAAGGACGGCAGAGGGCTCTAGTGATTTGTATGCAGCGTTGATGACGTCTGGGTACTGGGCCATCAAACGCAGGAGATTGGTGTACTCTTCCTCCTGGAGATGGGCATAGTCAACGTCGGCCAGAGCTGTGGGATCTGCGCCAAGCTCCTTCAAAACCAGAACAAGTCGGGTGTATGCCAGTTGGATCGCGGCGCCGGTGTCGCCCCCGAACTCGGTCATCTTCTTGCTGTCAAAGGAATAGCCGTTGCTACGTTTGGTGTGCATGTCCTGGGCAATCAGAGAAGTGATGCCAAATGGCTCGGCAGCGCTGGCAGGCGCTCCGTCTTGGTCCTCCATGGCCGTCTTGACGGCAGTCGCACACTGATCCAACATGTCTCCAAAGAGATGCGCGTTACCAAGTTGCGCCGACAGTCCTTGGACCTTTCCGAAACCGACATGTTGGAGCTTCTTGGCGAGATCGACGTGCCCCATGAGCTCGATAGCCTTCGCGACGCGACCGAAGTGGCTTTCTTGCTCCGAGGTAACGACGTAGAGCATCTTATCAAACGCGTACTTCTTTTCGAGATCGAGAACATTGGCGATGTCGCGAAGCAAGTACATGGTCGTGCCAGTTCTGTTGCGTAGGACCGAGGTGCTGAGCCCCTTGGCGCCGTGCTTCTTAAAGTCGACGATCCACGAACCCTCGCTCTCCTCGAGTACACCTTTGTCTTTGAGTACAGCCTCGACCTCGGCGACTGACTCGGATGTTACTTGGGACTCGCCGTGATACGCATCGAACTTGATGCCGAGGCGTGCGTAAGCCTTGGTGTAATCCTCGACGTATGCGTCGCGGAATTTCTTCCACAGCGCCATCGCATCGCCGTCGCCATCTTCCAATCGCTTGGCTAAAGCATCGCGTTCGGCGTAGATTCCCTGCGATTCAATCTCGGCGGTGCTCTTGTTGTCTGCCTTCGCCTTGTGGCTCGCTTCGACTTCTGGCTTGAAGGCATCTTGGATTTTGTTGTACACGTCGAGAAGATGTCGGATGGGGTCTTTCTGGAACTCGTCCTCGGAACCGAACTTCTCCCAGCCGACAGCGAGAAGGGCGACTTGTTTGCCCCAATCGCCAAGGTAGTTCAGCCTGACGACATCCCATCCCATGCGCTCGTAGAGGTTGGCAAGCGCAGCGCCGTTGATGGTGCTTCGGAGGTGCCTTCCCTCAAACTCGCTGGCGATGTTCGGAGAAGAGAATTCAACGATGACCTTCTGTCGGCCGGAGTCCGGGGATGCAGCATTCCGAAGGCCAAAAGATTCGTCGCCTCCGTAGAGTTCTTTGCGATCGGCGATGAAAGGAAGGAGAAGCCTTGGGAGGGTGAAAGGGGAAGAGAAGATTCGAATATGGATACCATCGACAAAGGGGAAGGTGTACAGGGGTGACTTGGGGAACTTGAAATATCTAGTCAGCATTTATACCCAGAAGTATCGCAAAGTCAAAGATACCTTGTCGAGGAAATTCGCCGCAACCTCTGCGTTGGCCTTGATCTTTAACCGGGGAAGAATGATGGCCAAGTCCCCCATGGAAATCGCGGCCGTCGTCTGCACGGCTTCGTATGCGAGCGCGGGGTCACATTCGGCAACTTGAGCCACTATCTGGGCTATGTACGATCGGTAAATATCCAACGGACGTACCAAAACGTCGGCAACCGGGAAGGAGGGAAGAGGAGTGTCGAGACTCAGCCTCTCCAAAGAGGATTGCAGACCGTTGATTGAGAGAGTTGCCATTGTGTGAGATTGTGATATTGTCCCGCATGCCTTTCTGCACTATCTGGTGTGGTGCGCGAGATGAAAGAGAGAAAAGGCGTTATCACAAACGATATACGGGAATTCTGAAGGTCTTCTTCAATGGAGACCGAGCTTTACCTAGTTCGGTGACGTGGTTGGGCATGAAGACCAGTCTGGTACTTTTTACAGACGCGGCGGGATAAGATTGGACATAAATGCAGGAATCAGTCTTGGACATATCGCGTCAAATGCAAATAGCGTCAGCGATTGCGTGCGGTTCGCTGGAGAAAACAAGCTGACGTTGTGATAGGTCGCCCTGCTTTCGGGTCTCGATGGAGATTTCGCACGCTCAAGTTTTCTCCCAACCACGGGATTTCCCGATATCTCACCCAAAAAGGCGCGAACGAATGGCAGCCCAATGTTATTTCAATTTTCTGTAATGATTACGCTACTTCTGATTTGGTCTATAAGATATATAAACAACCCAGAGTTCTGTGATTATGCCAGAAGAAGTACCGATATAACCATTTAGAAAGTTTCGATGCCCCGAATATCACCATCATACTCGCCTTTTACATGCCACCTGAGTTTGACCTCATTTGAAATTTGAGAGGCTCCTGCACAAGGATAGTGAGTTTGCCGATCTCGAGTTGTTAGCTCATGCTCTCCGATAGGTTCTACTAATGTGGTATAGGCCGGATTGTCTGGCTACTTGAGGGTTTGTTGCGCAAGTTTATTTGAGGAGATATCATCTAAGTTATGATTCTAGATATCATAGCTGATTCTGATGTTAAACGTGTAATGGACATGAACGCGTAAACAACTTCACCGTAAGAGCATCAGCACCTCCTAGAGTATCAGACATAAGGTGACCGTAAAGATTAAAATCAGTCATTCACATCTAGCGAATCTAACTAACGAGCCTAGCTATGTTGCCTGCTACTTCAACGTCGCACGGATCATAGTTAAAGGGGTGAACTGAGGAAAACGTCTTCGAAGGAATTATCTTACACTCACAATATGCATGAGGGAAGGTTGGCTGTTTTGACCTCCCACGAGAATACTTCGTATCT
The DNA here is from genome assembly GCA_036785755.1 of Colletotrichum ledebouriae. NCBI lineage: Eukaryota > Fungi > Ascomycota > Sordariomycetes > Glomerellales > Glomerellaceae > Colletotrichum > Colletotrichum ledebouriae. The sequence goes on from JAVHLU010002839.1 coordinate 6,467, forward strand.
CCATTGCAGGTCTGATTCATCCAAGCATTAACTCGTGTGAGATTATCCTATTCGGTTTCAACCCTCGGTGCATTATGACGGCAATTCGCTTCAAGCAGAAAACAGGACGGGACCGCCTTCAACTCCCGTCTTTATGTTGGTTCTTGACGTCGGGAAAGATATGTGTCTCATCAAAAGTGTAACTGCGGAGTTTGCGTGCAGGAGCACGATACTCAAAGAGATAATCAATCTCATCCATGGTGCGGTCGCCAGTCTACAAAGAAACCAATATGGATCAGAGTCTTGTTGGCCAAAGAATAGGCGTAGGAATATCCGGGAACCACAATATACCTCTGTAAGACGAAAATAGCTCCAAGAAAACGAGAACGAGCTAAGACCGCCCCATAAGAACTCGATCATGGCGCCGGCGTTGGCGGAGACAGGCTCAGTAGGTAAGGGCCTGCAACAGTGATGACCAAGTATGACATTCTGTGGAAGGTTGCGGTGAGTGACAATGTCTTTGCCCGAAGTCTGGTCCAGGGAACTTCAGAAGAAATGACGTAAGCTAACGGGCCGATCGTCAGGGAGTAAACAGGTTTTATGGCAATCAAGATAGATGCCTGGGCCCAGGAGTAGGCTTGTCGGCTTTGTAGTCCGGAGCAAGGCACATGAGCGCCACAACCCCCAAAAACGCAATGTTCTAGCTCAGTCCGTAGAGCCAGGCGCGTCGGCGACCAAACCAGATGATGGGACATATCGAACAGAAAACACCTACAAATCCGACACCGTTGAGGCCGATGCCCGTATTGAAGGCGTTTTCGGAGCTCAGCCCAGTCTGCTAAAATACTGTGGTTGCAGGCCAAAGTAAAAGCCCCTATTTAGGTCTCTATGGCTTGAGCTCTTCCTATAGGTCCTTGCTCTGGTTAGTGCTATTAAGCGATTTTCTACCTATTTTAAAGTTATTATTTACATATATAGGTGGACCTCTATCCCCATGATACCAGTGCTAGGGGTCAAACTTACCTACCATATCATACGTACATGGTGAAGACGACGGGGTTGCCGGAGAAGTTGTGGATGGTGAAGACAGGGGACCGCAAGGGGATACCCGACCCCATGGGGGACCCTGCGAACGTTGCGAATTCCACGATCCAAAGATCCAGTGACGTTTGTTCAGACGAAGTTACAAGTCACAAGTCACTCCAAGCAGCATGCAGATGGTTAGTTCGGCAGGCAACTAATGTGGAGAGCTTGGGCAAAGAAACCTTTGAAATTTCAGGGATTGTCGCTGAGGGATTTCTCATTTCCCCTCATCTATCTATAACCCGACGGCAAATCCATGGCTCCCGGAGGAAATTCAGCATCGCGGATAGTCCCAAATCGAAGCCGATGCTCGGGTTCAGCACTACTATTCGAATCACCTCAGTCGTGTCCATTCGTATCCGCGAGCTGACTTTAGCCAATTAACATTGGTCCAGATGAAGTGGCACTTTGGCTTTTCCCTGCTCCCTAGCCCGATGGCGTGTCTTCGCTGCGGTGATACAGATTTTGCCGTCGGGAAATTCCACCAATGCCCATCCGCCTTGCGCGGTTTTGCCGCAACTTAACTCCCTCTGAGATCTGTCAACACTTGTATGCTTTCATCTTTACATCTTTCGTTGCTGGGTCATACTCCTTCGAACTATTCATACTCCGATCATCCCATGAACTGAGAACCTCAACGATGGAAACGACCGAAGCACCGTCCCGGTCGCCAGGTACTATCGCCTCCGGTCCCCCTCCACTCGTCATGGGAGGCGCAGGCTTCAGTTACCAGCTACATCCCGACCCCCACTCTCTTCCAATCACAAAGATTCTCCTGCGGGCCTTTGAGCTCGGCGTACGTTCGATCGACACCTCGCCTTACTACGAACCCTCCGAGCAGCTCATGGGTGCGGCACTCGCACACCCTGATATCAAAGCCAAGTACACCCGCGGCGACTATGAGATCATGACCAAGGTCGGCCGTATCAAGGAGAAGGAGTTCGACTACTCACCGGACTGGGTCCGCAAGTCCGTCAGGCGGTCGCTGGAGCGTTTCCAAGTCACGTACCTGGATGTCGTCTTTTGCCATGACGTTGAGTTTGTACCGAAGGAAGACGCAATCACGGCCGTGGGTGTTCTACTCGATCTTCAGCGCTCTGGTGTCATTCTGCGTGTCGGTATATCGGGATACGACCTCGATGTTCTGGTAGACATTGCCAACGCGGTGCTGCAGCGGCACGGGCGCCCTTTGGACGTTGTCCAGACATGGGCCCAACTCACTCTCCAAAATACACAAGCCGAGACGCGCGGATTTGACAGGCTCCGTTCTGCCGGCGTCACCCGTGTCTTTTGCTCCAGTCCGCTAGCCGTAGGCTTATTGAGGAAGGGAGGAATTCCCACGGGTCTCACGGGCGATTGGCATCCTGCGCCAAAAGGCTTGCGGATGGCCGCAGCCGAAGCCGCGGAATGGGTCGAAGAGAACGGAAGTGGTGAGACTTTCTCATCCCTCGCGTTGCAGTATGCGATCGCAAAGGCGAGACAGAATTGCACGTCTTCGTTCTCGGTATCCACAATCACAGGTATCAGCACCATATCTGACATCGAGCAGAATGTCGCTGCCGCGAAGAAAGTACTGAGATGCGTTTCCTCGACTGGAAAGGAGACGCGTAAAGACCTACGAGAATATACTGAGCTAGACCAACAAGCGCTGGAGCGGCGCGCACCGCTGTTTGAACAGGTTCGTTCGATCCTTGGAGAATGGGTGGATTATGATTTCTCGAGTTAGAAAACTGCAGTACCCTGAAAGAGAACTATTGCATGTTGGTCGAGTTCATTGACAAGCAATGGGATCGCGTTCTAATCCATGCTACGAAACTCCAACTCTTAGCAATAAATCACATTGCATGCGGCAGCATTCACTGGTCGTTGAGATTGAGAAGTCACTCATTAAAAAGAGGAGGAAGAAGCCATTAGCCAGCATCAAATTGGATAACTCCTGGGTATCTAGAAAACGAAAAGATCGGACTAAACATCTTCTTGCCACGCAAATACGCGTCTTCATCTTGTTTCTCAAATTTAAAGCCCCATTGATAACTCTCGCATGAGTGAGCAGCATCGAAAGATTTGTTTTCTGCACTACTACAGACCAATGGTTCCTGTGATGAGTGGAGTACTGGCGCGGCCGATCGTTCAACACCCTTCCCATCGCTTGTATCGCCAATCCTGGCTACGGGTGATCCAGGCGATTCAAGGAAATGCCGGCTTCTGTCCACGGATTAGGGTTTGTCTTTTAGTTGGCGGTTCATTGACCCCTGCCTCCCCCTCGGACTTGGTGCAGAGAAGATGTGGACGTCGGTGATGCTCGGTTACTCAAACTTGGCCTCCAGCCCTGAGTGCGACCACCCGCACTTTGCAACTTCCCGTCCCCTGGTCCATAAATCCTTCCTTAATATTTTCGCAACCCCTAGCATGAACTGAGCCAGGGCCATGCCACTTTACCGGGCATTAATACCCGGTTTTCTTGCGGCAGAACCTTCAGCATGGCTTGCCGTCTAAAAATGGTTGTGGATTACTGAGAACGAGCTCTGAGCTTGGAAAGAATCGGCTGGTTTTAGGCTCATAGACCAGAACCGCATACACGAGGCAGAACAGGTCATAAAGAAGACCCAGACCGCCAGGCCTCGTTCAATCCGTCACTACGAACCTTTGCGACGTCTTTCTCACGTTCGACCACGGCCAAGACCCTCCTGGCGAGGGAGGTTCGTGTCTCGGGCATAGTCAACTTCGAGAATAGCTTCTCCCGCGACCTGAACCGCTCTCCACGGAACTACCGTCGCGAACTTGATCTTCGCACAGGAATATCCTCGGTTTTGTACGACTTTTGCCAGCTGACACTGTGAGCGCCAAACCTTTACAAGTACCGTCGACGAAGTCATCACCATCAGTATCAAGTCAGACAGCGAGTATTCGACCTCAGTCGTGGTGATCACACAGTATGGGACCGTCGGCTCTACTAATGATTCGACAGCCCCGAAGAAATCGACGACGGGCAAATGGTCACCGGCTCGGTGGGAGCAAAGGGTGCCGTTGAGTTTGCTATGGGCATGCTCGTCATTGCCCATTCTAACGAGGGCGAGGTTCGAACTGACGCCTCGGGTTACAACGTCGTCGTCAACGCCAAAGGCCGAGTCGTAGTAATTATCTAGGGCGGAACCGCTTTCTGCCACACCAATGGCGTATAGGCTGTTCAGAAGCGGCTAGCATCCGCAGCGAGCAAGTCGTGAAACGGTCTTAAGTCATCACACGTTGAAACGTTCACGGCCTTATACAATAGAGTCGAGCTCCAACTGCCCGGTAGCGGCGATAAGGTCACAGTCCCTGCTGACCAGCGCATACAGGCTGTCAAGAAGGGAGCGGTAGGTAACGGACTAGCTCAGCTGCTGTTCCACTATGGACGATCTACTCATCAGCTGTTCGCCATCAGGCCTACCCGCGAATCTACAGGGCATCTGCAATCGCGACCACATGCCGGTATGGGGCTCCAAGTACACGATCAATGTCAACATGCGGATGAACTACTGGATTACCGAGGTCGGAAACCTGGCCGAGACGCACGCCATAATGTTTCGCCTCCTCGAGCGGACCGCCGAGCGTGGCGCCGAGACAGCAAAGGCCATGTACGGCTGTCGCGGCTGTGTCAGGCATCACAACACCGACATCTGGGCCGACACTGCGCCACAGGATGACGGCGCCCAATGCACCTACTGGGCGCTGTCAGGCGCCTGGTTCATGATGCATCTGCGGGAACATCACCGCTTTGGTTGTGACAAAGACTTTCTCCGCAGGGCGTGTCCTCTCATGGCTGGGTCTATATTATTCCTCCAGGACTTTTTGATAGAGCGTGACGGCGAACCCATCACCAGCCCGAGTTTCTCTGCGGAGAACAGCAACTACATACTCGGCAGCAAGACGGTAGCATTCATTACTGAAGGCCCTGCATGGGATGGATAGGTACTTACAGAGCTCTTCCGCGCCGTCGTCGAGGCCGTGAAGCTGCTCGGTAAGATCACCGCCGAATTTGAGAGGGTTCTTGCGGAGCTGCCAACCCCTCAAATTGGCAAGCGTGGCAAAGCCATAGAGTGGAAGGATGACGTGGAAGAAGTCGAGGCGGGCCACAGGCACATTTCTCGTCCTTGGGGCTTGTTTCCGGGTAACACACTCAACACCCCAAAGCTCCATGACGCAGCCAAGGTGACTCTCCAAAGTCCTCTCGCAGGCGGTGGTGGCCATACTCCGTGGAGTCTCGCACGGATCTTATTTCAGTACGCCCGCCTGCGCGACGTCGAGGGTGCATGCGAGCATCCAAAAGATGTTAGGGAATTTGCTCCTTAATAGCATGTTGACGAGACATCCTCCCTTCCACATCGATGGTCAGTTTGGTTTTGCTGCCGCAGTGGCGTAGATGTTGCTCCAGAGCCAGGTCGATGATGGAACGGGCAGTGGTCACACTGTTATCGGCCTACTTCACACTATCCTCCCCGCTTGGGAAAGGCTGGGCAGTGTTCACGACCTAAGAGCTCGTGGCGTCGTAGAAGCAGTGACGCTTAGTTGGAAAGTTGTTAAGCTCATTGAGGCTGCTGTGAGTTCTAAAGCTAGGGAGCTCCAGACCCGTGTCTTCCGAATCTCGCCTGGTAGACTTCCACAGGGCAGCAAGAGTGATGGAAAGGTTGCAGTTGAATTGGCGCCACTGAAAGTACTGACTTTATCATTCTAGTTCTAAATCATTGAACAAGCAAGATTGATCTGCGGAGTACAGGAAGTGGGCAGTAAAAAAAGAAGGCCGCAGATATGCGAAGAATGAACAGTGAGAAGGATTACGGTAGTACTGTCCGTGACTAAACTCATGAATAGTTCTCACTAGATGCTTTTGACCTATGCGATCAAAACTGAATGCGCAGTTCCTTTTATTCTCGCTGCAAACTTGTCGTGATGCCTTCAGCATCGCCCGTTCCTAGCGCGGCACGTGACTAACGTTAGCTCCGGAGCAACCTTATTCCAGGGTTATTCCTCTAAGCATAGTTATAAGTAACTATATTATAGCTACTCTCGTTATAATAAATTAAGCTCTTTAGTAACTATAAATATAGCCCTATAGGACGTTTCTTAATAGTTATAAGCCTAGCTCTAACTAGACCCCTAATTACTATTTTAAAATAAGCCTTTACTATTAAAGGTACTTATTAAAACTTCCTCTCTCCTATTCCTTCTTTCTTCCTTATTATATATTACCCTCTATTACTATAAACCCTCTATTTCTAAATAACTTTAATTATAATATCTTTTACTATAGCTATTATAGTATTATACTAGCTAACTATATATAGGGATTTCACTACTTAGTATATTATAATCTAAGCTAAAGCCTAAGCTACTAGAGTCTAGAAGTATATTAACCTAGATAACCCTAAGGGATCTTTATACTTAGGTAAGACTTTATTAAAAACTCTAACTCTTAACTTATATATTACTAAGTAAAACTAGGATATTAATACCTAGTATTTATAAGAGAAGAGTACTTATAATTAATATATTACTCTACTTAACTAGGAAGCTCTAGAAGAGGCTACTTCTAATACTACTTCTAAGACTACTCCTAAGTCTATTACTAGGATATAGATAACTAAATCGCACCCCCTTTAGCCTCTAATTACTCTAGTTATAATTAATAAGAATACTATAAGTATATAGGAATAATATCTAGAGTACTTTTATTTACTTATTATATAAGAATCTAAGTAAACTTATAAGAACTATGAGTTTAAATAGATTAACTATCTAGTTATAAAGATTATTACTTATAATATTATTATACCTATATATATAGAACTTCTTATTAAAGGGGATATAACCCTATATAGCCTTATTATTAATCTTAAATATTACTATACTCTAAGCGAGGCTAGTATCCTTATTATTATTTAAGAAGAGTATATCTAAGTCTTAGAAAAAGCGAATAGGAGTATTAATTCTAATACCTAGATTAAAGACTTTAGGGGTATTTACCTCTATACTACCTAGCTTAAGCTTCCTAAAGCGAGTAATACCCTCGCTTTAAAAACTTTTCTTTAAGTAGTAACTTATTATTTTATACCTATTTAAGCTAATATAGAAATTATAGATATTCTAAAATAAGAGCGAGTAGGGATACTAGTCTCTAATATAAACTAATATATTAATATATTTAAGGACCTCTTATATAAAGATATACTCTACTCGAGGTTATAAAGATAAAGTATAGGGGTCTTTATAACGCTAGCTAGCTATATAGATAAAGCTAACCTATTAAGTATTCCTATAACTAGTAATATATCTAGTAATAAATAATACCTATATAGGTCGAGCTATTAATAGCTAAGTATTAATTATAACTACTTAGAAGCTACTTTAACTAGATATTACTAGAAGGGCCCCTATATATTAGTAATAGATATATAAGTAGCTTAGATTTATAACTAGTTAAATAGTAACTTATGCTTTACTAATCTATATATAGAACTTACTTATAAGGGCTAGCTACGCGCTATAACCTATAAGAGTAAAAACTACTAAAATAATAAGGGGGGTAATAAGGGTTTATCTAAGAAATCTAATATAGCCCCGAGCTACTCTATTAATATAATAATAATCGCTTTCTATATAGCCCTCTTAAATAAGGTTAGGGATAATATAGTTAACTTAGATAGAGAGTACCTAAGTATCTTTATAACCCCCTACTTAAAGCCCTATATATTATATAAATCTATAGTCCTAGATACCTATAGAGGAACGCACCTTATAAGTAATAAGTTACTACTTATCCCCTCCTTAATTAGGTATTATAAAAGAGAATAGGTTAATTCTAGAATAGCTTTATACCTAATTATTATAAAAAGTATATAGATTATTAAGAATACTCTTAATAGCTTAAAAAGTATAAATATAGAGGACCTTATACTCTATAATATAGGATATATAGAGAACTTTTATATTAATATTATCTCTAAAGCGTTACTTTAAAAGATAGGTATCTAGTATTTAAGGTATAATTATATACTTCGCTTTAGAACCTATAAGAATAGTATTATAATTAAGAAACTTATTAGGAAGGTAAACCTTACCTTCTTTAAATATAAGCCTCGTTCCTTATACTCTATTCCTAAGTAGATTCCCTAAAGTATTAATATTATTATTAATAATATAAACCACGTGCTTATAATATATAAGTATACCTCTTTTATACTACTACTAGACTAGAGCGATAATATAATACTTTAGTACCTTAGAAGCGGGTACCTTAGCTCTAAGGCTCTAGAGTAGCTAGTATATACTACTTAGGGGGTAAGGATTAAAGGCCCGATGCGCTTATAGTATTAATATTATATAGTTATATATGCTAAATAAGTAATTTTAAGATAAATATTAGAAGATAAAGTAATACGCTCTTACTATAGAATCGCATAGGATCTCTTTAACTACCCTAAAGGCTTTAACTAGAATTAATAGCTCCTTATTATTAAGGATAAGTATACTAGTTAGCTCTTTATATTTCTATATATTAATAAGACCTATAGTAGCGTTATACTTACTCTATATACTTTTAAGCGATAGGTATTTTAATAGAAAGGACTTTCTATTTATAAATTTAGATAAGACGTTAAGAGGTTAGTAATTTTACTTATAAGCTATATAGGATATAAGGATTAGACCTATA
>JAVHLU010002840.1:0-15183 GCA_036785755.1 Colletotrichum ledebouriae
TATAGCTAATACTAAACTATACCTACCCCTATAGGGACCCTATAGCTAGCCCCCTAGTAAGGAGAAGTTAGAAGGGCTATATTAATATCCTAGATACTATAGTCTTTAATAGCAACCCTAAACTATAGGTATTATAGCTAGAAACTATAAAAAAGGATATAATATATAAGACTACGTATTATATAGTTACCTACTAGCTTTAGAGCTTCTTACTAGATATAAAAGCTAAGGTTTAAATTAGTAAGTATAATATTAATAGTTAGGGGAGACTAATATTTAGGGGAAGGCTATAGGTACCTAGCGGGGAGAATAAGAATAACTTACTAGGGGAGCTCTATATAAAGATTATCTAATAGAGCTACGACTTAAGTATAACTACTTACCTAAGCTATAATAGTACGCTAGAAATAGTAAGCTAGTAATTCTATTAGCTAGGATAATTATAAATAGTATAGAGATTTATAAGGAACTATAATATCTATAGAGGGATATATATCTAGAAGTAAGCTAAGAGGGGCTTCCTAAAGCCCCTACTAGTACCTACTAAGTTATACTTAGACCTCTTAATAAACTTTATTATTAACTTACTACTTATAAAGGATAATACTAGCTAATACTTATAAGTTATAATAGATAAGCTAGGTAAGTTAATAATACTAGAGGAGATAGGTACTATAGAAGTAGAAGCTTATACCTACTAGTTCCCTACCTCCTACTTCTAGTTCTATAGGTTCCTATATAATATTATTAGTAATCGAGGGTTTAATTAAGTAAGCTGCTTCTAAGCTAAATCCTACTACCTTACTTATATAAGGAGGCTATTAAGCACTATATACTACCTATAAACTAACTATAATACTAAGAAGTAGAACTAGGAGATATAAGCTATCTTATATATATTTTTAACCTAGGTATAAGATAACTAGGGGTAGCTCCTACCTACTACCTAGCTAGCGCTCTATAATAGGGTTAGTAATATAACTAGGCTCTCGCTATTCTTCTTAGAATACGGGTACTATACTAACCCTATACTTATAGTAAATAATATAGTAAAAGAAGCCCCCTATAGGGATATAGTAGCTACCCTCCTAGTAATAAGATTATAAGAAGTAGTAGACTTCATCTAAGTAAGTATTATAACTACCTAATAGTATAGCGAGGAGAATATAAACTAGTATAGTATACTTATAGAGGAGTACTAAGTAGGTAATAAGGTTTAGCTTTTAATAGCTAACTATAAAAGCCCTAGGCCTAGTAAGAAGCTATTATAGTTATATTATAAATATATTATAGTTAGAGTCCCGAGCCTATATATTATTAAGTTAGATATACCTAGTAATATCTACCCGAGGTTTTATATAAATCTCCTCTAGAGGGTACTAGAGGACCCCTTACTTTTATAAATAAGGATAGACCCCTAGCTACTACTAATTATAGCTAATAATAGTGAATTTAAGTAGCATATAGAGGAGATATATATAGCACGATAGAAGGTAGTTAGGCGAGGGTAGAGGCGCGAGGTCCTAGCTAAGTAAGAGGGGTATATAGAGCCTACCTAGGAGCTTATAGAGGCTATTATAGAGACTGCTATAGTAAATAGGTATAAAGCCCTATATAGACTAGTTATAAATAATAATAGCAACCTAGCCTACGCCTAGGGGGGGACTACCTAGGAGGGGGGATAGTATTATAAGCTACGCCTAGGTTAAGCTTACCTAGGGTTTTACTTAGGTTTACTACCTTAAGGAGCTACCTAGGGCCTACCCGGGGCTTACCTAGTTATTCCCTATAGACTAGTGAAATCTCTACTAGAGAGGAAACTTCCCCTTTTCCTCTTTAGCTTAAATAAATAGTATTATAGCGACCTCTTATTAAATAAACTCGGGTCTAACCCCTCGTACTATAGTTTATATAACTAGCTAAACATTCTATAAGAACTATATACTAATTTAAAGTCTACTTAGAAAATAATAACTCTAAACCTTAAAGTATTTACTAAATAGCTTAAGACTTCTTAGTTAATGCTATCTTTAATACTCTGATTATTAAACTTAATTAGTATAATAGAACTTAGCTTTCTTTATTTATACTTGAAGAGATCTCTAATGATATTCATAATATTATTACTTTGAAGAGGTAATAATATATTGTTCGAGAGCCTTCAATTATTCTCTGTTAGAGAAAGGTAATATTAGGAAATATCTTGAAATATGTAGAAAAAATATATTAGACCTCTCTATTATCATTTCAAAGGAGACTAATATATCTAATATGTAAGTTATATCTAAAGATAGGGATATTTTGAATAGCCCTAGAAATAAGCTATTATTTCTTTTATTTAATACTTAATAATTAAAATAATTAAGTTAGTTGCTCTAATTGAGTTAATTACTTATACTTCCTATATTCTAATAAATATATTATTTATCCATAAGCTACTTTTTTAAGCTGATAATTAGAACGTAGGAAAGGATAATTCTATTAATAAATATAAGCTCTTTATCTAATAGTAAATAAAGATATATTATCTTTATTTCTTAAGTAAAGTTAAATTTCTAAACTTAATACCTAACAATACTTCAAATATCCTTTTTATTATAATAATTACTTATAGTTATCTTAATTATATTTTAATGAAACTAAGTATTTATATTTATTAGAATCTAACTATAATATATTTTCTTTTGTAAGTAATACTATATAATATTAACTTATAGTTATTACTACCTATAGGCTTATTAACGTATAGGTAACTAAATTAGAACTACCTATAGGTAACTTTAAGTACTACCTATATAGGTACCTATGGGTAGTTAGTAAGCCTAGCGAAGTATATACTAAAGAATTAAGCTGCTTCGAGTAACTAATCCCGCTATTAATACTAACGATATAATGCTCGTCTATAACTATCTAAGATAGCGTATTCATAACGCTATTATAATAACATACTCGCTCTCTCTTATGTCTAAAGCCTTATCTACTATTTAGTTCTCTATTCTAATATTTAAGATGCTTACTATCGCCTACGAAGTAAGTCTTATAGACGCCTACTATAAAGGCTAGCTACTTACTACCCCTTATGATCGGGTAAGTCTTACTAACTATATAACCGTACTACCTCTACTGCTATCCCTAGCTAGTACTTTGTATATGCTGTTAGCCTCTCCGATATATATTATAAGAATAATAACTTTATATCTGCCGTCGTCCGACTCTCTCCGCCTGAGCCTAAGGGCAAGCAGCCTGCTGCTCCGCCGCGGTGCGAGTTGTATTACCCGATATTAACGACGAGCCGCTATATCCTAATAGCTAATACCTATAGACCGAGGCGGATGATGTGATGCTTGATAGCCTACTAATTGAGGCGCTGGCGAATACTTTCATGAGGGGATAGATGTTAGTTAATGCAACCTCCGCAGCTAGCCTAATTAGCTATCCTCTCTTAAAAGTACAACAGCACACCGGGGTTAACAGATTATCTTAGGGGTCCAGAGATTGTTCTAATGTTTATAATACTAGGCGTCAGTGCACCAGGGGTAAATTTCTCGCCCTACCAGTCCTGAGCGTACAGAACCAATAATTGCGTGAATATTTAATCCATATAGCTATACTTACTATAGAACTCGGGATCCCGTCCGCTCCCCTATAGATAAGCTAGTGAGGGCTGGATTAGTAGTTGGGTCGGTGACGACTAGCGAATACCCGGTGCTATATGTAAGCTACGTTTTAATTTTGCAACTATAGGTAAAGCCCGGCGTAGTACCCGCTAGATATTGCTTAGCGGTATTAATATCCCTCTTAGGTTATAGGTAGTAAAATACCTAGTAATTTAAAGGTATTTCAGAGCGAGAGTAGCTTTTTAAGGCATCCTATATTTATAATATTAATATTATAGCTTCTAGCTACTATATAGTGACTTTACCTACTTAAGTATAATAAACCTTCTAACTACGCGCCTCCTAATAATATACATAGCCTTCGGTTACGTAATTATAAATAGCCTCACGATCTTTAACTTTATATTAATAATAACGTGGTTTTAGTTATTTAAACTATAAAACTATTAACTTATCTTCTTATATACTACCCGCGCTGCTATTAAATACTACCTCTATTACCGCTTTATCCGCTAGCTATACTATTGTTAGGTTACGTAATCATATACCGTAATATTACATAAGGTAGCTTAGGTAATAAAGGGGTATTAAAAGTAGTATTATTTTAGCTCATTCTAAGTAGCTAGCTAGGAGGAAAGGAGGGTTATTTATACGTATCTTAAGCCTTCTAGAGGCTTCTATTACGTAATCGCTTATTTAATAGGTTACGCAATATAATACGTATTGAGTTCGGAATTACGCCGCAGCCCCTTTATAAAAAGACTATAACAAATTCACCTAGTTCGTAAGCATAATTTAGGAAATACTATATAGGTATTTTAACCTATACCCTCTACTAGTTAAGGAAAATAATATAAGAACCCTATATATTCCTATTACTTATAAGTAAACCCTCTAAATATTATAAAGTTAGACGCGCGCTATACTAGGGCTAATTCTTTAGAGCTAAATAGGCTACTAAGGCTCTTATAGCCTAGAAACGCCCTCGCTAAACCTTCTAGCAAGGTGCTGCGAAAGCTACTATACGAGATAACTTCTCAACCCAAAAGGTCGACCTTCTAGCAAGGTGCTAAAGGTGCTGCGAACGCTACTATATGAGAGGTGACTCCTTAATATAATACGTATATACCTAGCTTATTTAGGCTTAGTTATATATTAAAGTCATAGCTTAAAACCTTTTAGTTTTAGCTAGAAAGCTTATTAAAGATAGGGCTTTCTAGGACTTTCTAGACCTTTCGATCCACAGTATAGCCAGTATTATTAGCACTATAATATACTGTGCTGTATTATATAGTATATTATTAAGTATTATTATTTATTATATATTTCATAGGTCTTTTTTATATAGGACTTTATGAGATATTTATATAATATCTTATAACTATTATTAGTAATACTCTCTCTATTCAATATAAGCTATACTTACTAACGTTTAAGCCCTAATAGGTCTAGGCTACCTCTACCTTAATAGTATAGAGGACCTACTTAAAGAAGGGCTACTCTATAGGGTATATAATAACCTATCTAGCTTCTATTACTAAGTCTACTTACTTAGCTATAATATAATTAGTAATATCCCCTCTAGGGGTATTAATAAGAGCCCTCTTAAGGGCTATATTAATAATATACTCTCTATATATAATAGGGTAGTTAATAAAGGAGCGGGGTTTATTTATTATATTAATACTAAACCCTCTAGCGATCTCTTATATATTATTAGTATTAAAGGGTATACCTTATATAGGCTTAGTATGTTTAAATATACGGTCTAGTACTAGTATCCTTAAGATATAATAGGATTTAGTATAAGTTAAATAAGGAAGAGGGAGAGGTATAAGGCCCTACTTATAGTAATAGAGCTTCTTATATTTCTAGCTATAAGAACCTCTTAGGAAAGGTCTCTTTAGTTAAGGAGGTATTTCTTATATAGTAGTATTTACAATACCTTACTAGGAGGTTAACCTTTTAGGTTAAGGAGTTATCTTATAAAGTAGCTTTTCTAGGCTATAAGAGCCTTAGTAATATAGTCCACGTAGTAGGTAAAAAGTATAGGTGAAAATTCTATAATTTTAGAAGGGTTTCTCCCTAAAGGTAATAAAGCCTTTTAAGGTGCGAGGGGTTAAACCCGAGTTTATTTAATAGGAGGTCGCTATAATACTATTTATTTAAGCTAAAGAGGAAAAGGGGAAGTTTTCCTCTCTAGTAGAGATTTCGGTAATCTATAGGGAATAACTAGATAAGCCCTAGGTAAGCCCTAGGTAGCTCCTTAAGGTAGTAAACCTAGGTAGAAGCCTAGGTAGGCTTAACCTAGGCGTAGCTTATAATACTATCCCCCCTCCTAGCTAGTCCCCCCCTAAGTATAAGGTAGGTTATTATTATTATTTATAACTAGCTTATATAGGGCTTTTTACCTATCTAATATAGTAATCTCTATAATAGCCTCTATAGGCTCCTAGGTAGGCTTTATATACCCTTCTTATTTAACTAGGACCTCGCGCCTCTGCCCTCGCCTAACTACCTTTTATTATACTATATATATCTCCTCTACGCGCCACTTAAATTCGCTATTATTAGCTATAATTAGTAGTAGCTAGGGGTCTATTCTTATTTATATAGGTAAGGGGTCCTCTAGTACCCTCTAGAGGAGGTTTATATAGAACCTTAGGTAGATATCACTAGGTATATCTAACTTAATAATATATAAGCTTAGGACTCTAATTATAATATAGTTATAGTATAACTATAATAGCTTCTTACTAGGCCTAGGGCTTTTATAGTTAGCTATTAAAAGCTAAACCTTATCACTTACCTAGTACTCCTCTATAAGTATCCTATATTAGTTTATATTCTCCTCGCTATACTATTAGGTAGTTATAATACTTACTTAGATGAAGTCTACTACTTCTTATAATCTTATTACTAGGAGGGTAGCTACTATATCCCTATAGGGGGCTTCTTTTACTATATTATTTACTATAAGTATAGGGTTAGTATAGTACTTCTATTTTAAGAAGAATAGCGAGAGCCTAGTTATATTATTAACCTTATTATAGAGCGCTAGTTAGGTAATAGGTAGGAGCTACCCCTAGTTATCTTATACCTAGGTTATAAATACCTATAGGATAGCTTATATCTCCTAGTTATTATTATTTTATAAGTAGTATATAGTACTTAATAGCCTCCTTATATTAGTAAGGCAATAGAATTTAGTCTAGAAGTAGCTTACCTAGTTAGACCTTTCATTACTAATAATACTAAATAGGAACCTATAAAACTAGAAGTAAGAGGTAAGGAACTAGTAGGTATAAGCTTCTACCTCTATAATACCTATCTCCTCTAATATTACTAACTTACCTAGCCTATTTACTATAACTTATAAGTATTAGCTACTATTATCCTTTATAAATAATAAGTTTAAAATAAAGTCTATTAAGAGGTCTAAGTATAACTAGGTAAGTACTAGTAGGGGCTTTAGGAAGCCCCTCTTAGCTTACCTCTAGATATATATCCCTCTATAGATATTATAGTTCCTTATAAATCTCTATACTATTTATAATTATCCTAGCTAATAAAACTACTAGCTTATTATTTCTAGCGTGCTATTATAGCCTAGGTAAGTAGTCATACTTAAGTTATAGCTCTATTAAATAATCTTTATATAGAGTTCCCCTAGTAAGTTATTATCCTCCTCCCCGCTAGGTACTTATAGCCTCCCCTTAAATATTAGTCTCCCCTAATTATTAATATTATACTTACTAATTTCAACCTTAGCCTTTATATCTAATAGGAAGCTCTAAAGCTAGTAAGTAATTATATAATATATAGCCTTATATATTATATCCTTCTTTATAATCTCTAGCTATAGCGCTTATAGTTCAGGGTTACTATTAAAGACTATAATATCTAGGATATTAGTATAGCCCTTCTAACGTCTCCTTACTAGGGGGCTAACTATAGGGTCCCTATAGGGATAGGCGTAGTCTAGTATTAGCTATAAGACCCTCCCCTACTTTTACTTATTATCCTACCCTTATAGCGTATCTTACTCTCTCTAAGAGAGGGTATTAGGGGCTACTACTTCCTTACTAGGGTAGTATTTAATAGTAAAATTATACTGAGAGAGCTCCTCTACTTACTAGCTCTAGCGCTCTATAAGGCGCTACTTATTTATAAAGTATTTAAGCCCCTAGTAATTAGTTAGTATCTTAAAAGTAGTTATATTATATAGCTCTACTCTCTATATATATAGATAAGAGAGGATTACT
Organism: Colletotrichum ledebouriae; assembly: GCA_036785755.1. NCBI lineage: Eukaryota > Fungi > Ascomycota > Sordariomycetes > Glomerellales > Glomerellaceae > Colletotrichum > Colletotrichum ledebouriae. Next base: position 7,883 of record JAVHLU010002840.1, read on the forward strand.
AAGAGCTCCTTATTATAAATAAAATAATTATACTCTATAGGTAAGAGCTTCTATAAGTAGAATACTATAGGACGCTAGATACCCTCTAGGTTAATTTATAAGAGTACCCCTCTTAGTATAAATCCTAAATAGTTAGTTTTAATAATAATCTTATTTTCTAAACTAAACTAGTAGAGTACTAGCTAGGTATTAAAAAGCTACTTAAGCTATAAGAAAGCTTATTCTTAATTATTCCCCTACTAGAATATTATATTCTTCTTAATAAGTAGTATAAGTAGTTTAATAATATCCCTATATTCTAGTATAAATATATTATAATAGTTTATAAACCCTAAGAAGCTCCGGACCCCCTTTGAGCTCGGAATTACGCCGCAGCCCCTTCGCAAAAAGACTATAACAAATTCACCTAGTTCGCAGGTATAATTCGGGAAACACTATATAGGTATTTTAACCTATACCCTCTACTAGTTAAGGAAAACAATATAGGAACCCTATACGTTCCTACTACTCGTAAGCAAACCCTCTAAATATTATAAAGTTAGATACGCGCAATACTAGGGCTAATTATATTAGAGCTAAACGGGCTACTAAGGCTCTCGTAGCCTAGAAACGCTATTACCAAACCTTCTAGTAAGGTGCTACGAAAGCTACTATATAAGATAACTTCTTAACCTAAAAGGTTAACCTTCTAGCAAGGTGCTAAAGGTACTATAAACGCTACTATACGAGAGGTAACTCCTTAACTAAAGAGGTCTTTCCTAAGAGGTTCTTATAGCTAGAAGTATAAGAAGCTCTACTATTATAAGCAGGGCTTTATACCTCTCCTTCTTCCTTATCCCTTAATTATATTAATACTAGACCTTATATATAAAAACGCTAAGCTTGCGTAAGGTATACCCTTTAATACTAATAATATATAAGAGCTTACTAGAGAGTTTAGTATTAATATAATTAATAAAACCCGCTCCTTCTTTAACTACTTTATTATATATAGAGAGTATATTATTAATATAGCCCTTAAGAGGGCTCTTATTAATACCCCTAGAGGGGATACTTATTATTATATTATAGCTAAGTAAGTAGACTTAGTAATAGAAGCTAGGCGGGTCGTTATATACCCTATAGAGTAGCCCTTCTTCGAGCAGGTCCTCCGTACTATTAAGGTAGAGGTAGCCTAGGCCCCTTAGGGCTTATTAGTAAGTATAGCTTACGCTAACTATAATATAGAGAGAGCGTTGCTAACGATAGCATAGCTACGAAGGCGTTAGCTAACCCGATTGAATAAGAGGACTATAAAGATAGTAACGACTTCTAGCGGATGAAGTAGTAATAGAGGCGGTATTAGCGGCGCGGGTAGTATATGAGAGGAAAAGTCGATAATTTCGTAATCAAAAACCACGTTATTATTAATATAAAGTTAAAGATCCTGAGGCTATCTAATATAACGGGCACGTATAAGTATAGCTATAGTTAGGAAAGTTACGATCACATGACCGAAGGCTATATATTATCAGGAGGCGCGGAGTTAGAAGGTCTGTTGCACTTGAGCAGGTAAAATCACTATGCAGTGGCCAGAGGCCATAGCTCTAGTTATATAGGTATCCCCCTTAGTATTCTTAGTAATAGGTCTCTAGTAAGTTATTAAGTAATTACTAGAGACTTTCTAGCGCTTTACTTTCTATATAATACTCTAAACCTTTAAGAGCTATCTATTATAACTAGCTAGTAGGTTAATAATAATTAGCTAATCTCTTAGCCTAGGGGTAAGGGAGGCCTCTAGAAGTAAGATCTAGACTTAGCTTAGCTAGTTTATATTACTTATATTAGCTAATATTTACTTAAACCTTAGTAAGAAGGTTATTAATACCTCGTTCTCCTTTTACTAGAGGGTTTATAATTAAGCTATAGCTTATAATTAGATATTGGGGTTTTTATAAGTCTAATTAAGGTAAGTTATAAAATCCTCTAGGTTATATTATCTATTATCCCCCCTAGCTTTATAAAAAGTAAAGACTACTTATTAGAGAGTAGTATCTAAGTAGGAGTTAATAAGGTATTATACTTCTATATTTATAAGCTAGAACGCCCTATTAATAGTAATCTTATATCTTATTTACTATACCTAGGAGGTATATTCCTTCTACTTACTTAAAACCTTGGAAATAGGGGTAGTAACTTCTAGTATATAATACTAGGTATTACTAGGGCCTTATTAGTAATACTTATAAGGGTCTCTATAGCTATATATTAGCTATTCCCCTACTTAACCTCCTATAAGTATTACTAGAGGGACTCTATTACTATTATTAAATTAGCTTATAATAGCTTATCTTAAGTTCTAGCTATGTTATTATTAACTATTTTACTAACTAATAGGGAGTAGCGCTCTACTTATTATTATTATTATAATAATAAGCTTAAATATATAAGGGGTTAGACCTAAGTTTATTTCATAAGAGGTTATTATAATATTATTTATTTAAGCTAAAGAGGAAAAGGGGAAGTTTTCCTCTCTAGTAGAGATTTTACTAGTCTATAGAGAATTATTAAGTAAGCCTTAGGTAAGCTCTAGGTAGCTCCCTAAGGTAGTAAACCTAGGTAGAAGCCTAGGTAGGCTTAACCTAGGCATAGCTTATAATAGGTATATAATATAAAATCTAATTTATACCTCCTATTATAGTAATATACTAATTAGTAGAGCTATACTATTTTATATATATTGGAAAGGGCTAGAACCGATAGGAACTAGAAAGATAATAAATAATATAGCTCTACCTATAAATAGATAAGAATATTACGAGTAGGCTTAAAAGATATATAGAATAATTCGTAGATCTAATTAGAAGAGATTATCTAAATTAGGCGCGGATTCGCTAAGAAAATACTAAAAAACGAGGTATAGGGTTATTAAGGTACTAATAGTAATAATATCTCTACTATCTTCTCCTCTACTACGCTCCTCTCTTCTACGCTCTACTCTATAGTCTTCTTATAATAGGTCTATACGCTAAGGGAGTCTTCTAAAAGTTATATAGCTAAGTCTATTTTATCCTATCCTAATTATCCCCTCGAGACTCTTTATAATATTATAAAGGAGAGTCTTAAAAAAAAAATTTAAAACTACTTTATAGAAATAGTAAATAAATTCTATTTATAGATCTAATTTATTAATAATATCTTCTAAGTAAGCGATCTTATTATTAAGAAGGTCCCTTAGGTTTAACTATCTTTTGCTATAGTTTATATCTTAATAATAGCCTTACTACCTCTTCCTCTTTATTATACTCCTTATCCTACTCTAATCCTTAGTATAATTAAAACTACCCGCCCTATTACGCTAAGCGTGAGAAGTTATAATAGTATACTCCCTCGGGCGTATTCCGCTCGATCTAATCCTACTAGTTAACCCTCTGCTAGACGTAGTCTATATAGTTATAGTTATGCTTATTTAAAGGACTAGGCCTCTAAGGATATAATAATATATGTATAAGTATAGTTCTTAGGCGTTACTTAATAGTTATATTATAACTTAGCGTCTATAAGACCTATAACTAAAGCTAATATCTAAGGTATTTAAGCTTATTATCTAATATTTTAAATAAAGTAAACCTAGATAATACTAATAATCTATAAATAAGTTAAGGAATATCTACTATAGGAGATAGCGTAATATTATTATTATTTCTAAAGTCTATTATATTATTATCTATAGGTAAAGGAGTAGGAGGGCGTAAAGGGAAGAAAGGTACTTTCTTAAAGTCTTCTTAGCTTAATAGAGTATCTTATAGAGCTATATTACTATTAATAGTTAAGTTATAGAACTCTATAGTAATTATAGATATATATTAAGTAACTAAGGGGATTTTAGAGTTAGAGAATAATATACTATTACTTAAGGTTATATTACTAAAATATAGAGATAGTAATCCTTCTTAAATTAGAGCTCTAGCCTATTTAATATATTAGAGACTATATATAAATCTATCCCTCTACTAGACTAAATTAACTATATAGGTATTAATTAATAGGAGCTTTTAGAGTTATAGAGGGGCTCCTATCTTATAATACTACGTATTAAGGTCCTATATAGCCTTAACGAAGCGCTAATTACTATTCTAGTCCTATATAGAGTTATAATAGAAGTAGTAGCTAGTTAACTAGTTTATAAAAATTGCAACTTAGTAATAATTACTATAGTTTAGTAGAAAGAAAGCCCTAGTAATATCCTAGAGATTCTTTACCTCTATAAAGGGCTATAACCTCCAAATTATCTAACTCCTCTTATCTTATTAGCTTCCCTTATATATTATAAAGGTCTAATAAATATTCTACCTAGGCTAAAGTTATAATAGATAACCCTCTTCTATACTAGGTTATTAAGTAATTTATAGATTCTTAGTTATATTATATATACTATAGGACTACTAGTATAGGCTTATCTTTATTTAGTATAGGGTTCCCTTTAGGTCTCGTAGTATTAAATCCTACTAAGGTATTAGTAGAGTTAAATATAATATCTCTTAGGGTAGTAGGAGCTAAGTAGGGTAATATAAATAGTTTTATAGACCTAGGGTAATTAAGATACTTTATAAAGTTAGCTATTTATTATAAGTTATAATCCCTCTTCTACTTCTTATAGTTATTCTTTCTTTTTATATTCTAGATATTTAGTTCTTTTAATAATCCTTCCTCTCTATCTAACTCTTTTAGATTAATAAGAACTATTAGACTAGTTTATAAATTAGAATCTATAGGTATTAGTAAGTTAATATCTATCCTATCTAGAGAGGAAACCTCTAGGTTTATAAATTAAGGGGTATACTTAGCTATATAATATTTAATATCTTCCTAAGCTATCCTTTTCCTAATATCTTTATCTCTTAATTTAAAGTATTAATTGCGCGGAATTCTATCTACTCTTAGTTAGGTCTAGTATCCTTTAGGAGGTATTTTATTAATAAAAGCCTTTAATAAATAATTAATATAAGCTTAATACCTTATCTTAGTAAGCTACTTTAGAGGTACTAGGCTTCTAATTTATATAAAAGACCTAAGCTAATTAATAAAGTAGAGACTAGAGGCCTATAGTAAAGGGTCTATATATTAAAGTTCTACTAGGTATAGTTATCTTATTAAAACTTCCTTAGCCTTATATCTTAGTAGAAAGCTCCTAGTAATAAATATTAGAGTCTATAGTTATCCTTTAGCTCCTCTCCTTAACTACTAATTATTATAAAACTAGTTTCTCCTATCTTATAAGTTAATTAGTAAACCTATAATAACTACCTTAATAGACTTAGGTACTTATAGATAAATAAGGAGTATATTAGAGGACTTAGCTTTAATTTAAGTAACTATAGTATCCCTTATATCTCTATCTTTATAATTATCCTCTATACCTCTAACTATCTTATAGTAGAGTAGTTAGCTAGGCTTAGTAGGCCTTATAATATAGCGAGTAACTACTAAGATATCCTTAGTATATATTAGAGTTACTATCTTAAGTACGCTAATAGTATTAAATATACTAGCTATAACTTACTATAAGTACGAGGGGTAAATTATCTCCTCTACTACTTCTAAGGTCTTATTCTAATATTTAACGATTATTAGGAGGTCTAAAGCCTAGGATATCTCTATTATTTTATCCCTATACTTAAAACCTACTTATACTTAGTTTATTAGGCATAAGCTCTATTAAAAGTCTAATTTTAAGGATAGGAAAGTTTAAGGATCTTAACTCCTAGATCTATATATCTAATGCTTTATTATTATAAAAGATAACTTTCCCTATTATAATATATTAAGAGAAAAGTTAATAAGGGGAAAGCGTAAGTAATTTATAAACTAAAGAGCTAAATAGAAGTAATATTTAAAGAAAAGGAGGAGCTATAGCGTAGTAGTTAATATGATATAGTTAGTAGATAAATTAAGTTTAAAAGTAAATAATATATATAAAGGGGAGAGAGAAACTAGAGGGCTTAAAGGGTAAGGAGTACGTTTTTATATCTACTAATTACTTTAATAATATAGTAACTTATTAGTAGCCTATAGAAGGATTAATTAACTCTCCTCCCTTACTCTCCTTAGCTTTAATAAAGTAAAATAAACTTAGGATAAAAAACCTATAATAAATAGAATAGTAAATTAGGATAGTTATATATAGGGAAAGAATAAAGGAAATAATAATTAGTAATAGCTATTAAAACGAGCAGCCTAGTTATAAACTAAATAAATATTCTCCTCTATCCTCTATTATTAACTTCTCCCCCCTATAATAACTACCTTTAGCTAGCTACTTTAATTTTCATTTAGCCCCTTTATACTTTCTCTCTTATATTTGCGAATTATATCTTCTTATTATAGCTAATTATAACTCCCTTATCTTAAGTATTAAAAATACTAATTAACCTCGCCCTTATTATCTCTTATTTATAATAACCCTTTAGGTCCTTAGTCCTAATATCCCTATACTTAAAAATAAAGAAAAATAATATACCTCTTTTTATCTAGTACTCTAATAACTAACTTTAGGTATTTCTTCCCTTCTTTTTAATATCCCTATACCCTCTAGCTAATGATTATAATTCTTAAGTAGCTATAAGCTTTATTTAGCTTTAACTTAATATCCCTAGTAATAAATACTTAGAGGTAGCCTTTATACTATAGATATTCTCTAATAAGACTACTAAAGTAATAAGGCTAGCTTTCTAGAAGGCTTATCTTAGTAAATAGGACTTCGAATAAATATTTAGGGTAACTAAGGGGTCTAGAGAATTCCGCTATTAAGTCTTTATTTATACCTCTACTACTTTCCTCGCTAGCTCGTGGGGAATAAAGGTCTTTTAGCATATTATAGCTATATATAGCTTATTTATTTAATCTTAAGGCGGTTATAATATAAAACTCTATATTTATTATAAAGAGTAGGCCTATACTACTAAGAACCCTGCGTTAAGTATTTATATCTACGAACTATACTTCGAGTATATCTCTATACTAGGTACTCCTTATACTAACTACTTCTTCTATAAAACTTAAGAGAGTTACTAATATAATAATCTAAGTATCTATAAGCGCTATAAGTATAGAATTAAGCGTAATAATAAGGTAAGGAGGAGTAGAGAATTCAATAGTATTAAGGAGATCCCGTAGTCCCGAATTCTAGTAGACGCTATAGTTATAGCTATAGCTAAGTTTACCTTCTCGCTCCTTTATAATAAATACTATTAATAAGCCTAGGAATATTATCCTAAAGCTAGGTTTATATACTCTTATTACCCTTTTATAATAGAGCTACC
>JAVHLU010002841.1:0-15182 GCA_036785755.1 Colletotrichum ledebouriae
ATATAAGGTTATTGCTATTATTAGAATTTATATAGATTTTTAAAGTATTTATTCCATGAAGGAAATACTTTTATAGTTATTACCTTATATTTTATAGTTATTAAAGTATTATTAAAGAGATATTATAGAGGTATATTACTATATATAATATAGTTATTTATTAAGGTTTATATAAACCTTATAGGATTATTATAGAACTTTTAAGATATACCTTCGGTATTCTTATATATAATACTACGCTATAGTTGTTATATCTAACCGCTTTAATAATATAAAACTATATTACTTACCTAAGCCTAAGCTTAAAGGAAGGATAAAGGCGTTATAAGAAAGCTCTTCTATTAAAAGATAAGTTTTAAACCTATACTAGAAGAAGTAGCTAGTTTTAATAATATTAAGGACGCTTTAATAATAGATAACGCCTTATTCTACTATAACCCTAATAAGTAGTTATTTATATAGCTTAACTTATTAAAGGAATATAGATACTCCGCGCTAATCTTCTAGCTAGCTAACTATATTAAATAGAAACCTTATAACCCTATTAAGCATATTAATATATATCTATTTACTTATATTAATAAGGCCCTTAACTAAGCTAAATAGAAGTATTAGCTTACTAAACTCGAAGTTACTTACTTAGTATAAATAGTAAAGAAGTATTAGCTAATACTATATTTATCTAGATAAGACCTTATAATAGTACTTACTAACTATTTAGTAATATATAATATTATTAAATAAACGTTACTATAGTCAGAGGATAAGACGAGGTCTAACTTACGACTTATATTATTATTAGAATATCTTAGCTAATTCTCCCTAGTATATTATTATATCCCTAGAATATTAAATATTATAGTAGACGTATTATTATACCTACTTATAATAGAAATCCCTATTAAAGACGTTAGGGAACTTAATAAGATATAGGATAATATACTAATAAGTATTAACTTTATAATAGAAATATCTCTTAATAATAACTTTAAGGCTAAGCTTATCTAATTATATACTAACTCTAAGTCCTAGAGCAGAGTATATAAGATACTCTATAAAAAGGTAGATAATATAGACCTTAACTTCGTTATATATAATAGTCTTCTTTACTATATTAACCCCTATACTAATAAACAAAGGCTCTATATCCCGAAAGAGTTAGTAACGCCTCTAATTAAAGAAGCTTATAATAACTACTATTACTTTAATAAGGAACGGATATAGAGAGCTATTAATAAATACTTTTATATACTACGTCTTAAACGATAAGTTAATAATTATATAGCTAACTACTTATAATACGGAACTATAAATATAGAACGTTAACTACCGCTAAGCGCGATATAGCTAATATTAATACTAGCTATTCCCTTCTATATAATTACTATAGACTTTATTATTAGACTTCCTAAAATACCTTTATAATATTTAAGCTATAAAGTAGAGAACTTCCTACTTCTTAATATAATACTTACTATAACTAATAGGTTCTCTAAAATAACTCTTCTTATCCTAGGTTACTTAATATATATTACTAAGATCTAGGGATACCTCCTTCTTTATAACCTCTATTATAGTAACTAGGGAATACTAAAAGCTATTATATCTAATTATAACTAAAAGTTCCTATTAAAGTTTTAGACCGTATTATAAGCTAAATTATATACTAAATTAAGATTCTTAATAGTATATTATCTATATACTAATAGTATTTTAGAATATAAAAATTAAACTATTAAACTAGCTATTCGTTACTTGCTTAACCTTATTAATAATAACTAGGTAACATTACTACTAAGCCTTTAATATAACTTTAATAACGCCTACTTATACGTTATTAGTTATTTACTAAACTAAATCCTATATAGTAAAAATACTAATAACGTATTAAATATCTCAGGTAATACTAACCCTAAAATAAACTGCGAAATCTTCTAGGAGGAACTAAAATTTTTAATTATAGTAGCCTAGCTATATATAAAGAAATAGTATAATAAAAAATATTATTTTATTACTTTTAAGCTAAGTAACTAGGTATACCTTAAGATAGGATTAGGATATTATCTACTAAGATAACTAAACCTAAAGTATAGCTATTAGTATATTTTATTTAAGGTTCTTAAACATATTAGTAAGTTAGTATACTACCTCAATATTCTACTTAATATAAATATCTACCTAGTTATATCTATTATCTAACTTATATTAGTACTAGCCCCTAGTAGTAACCTATTTAATTATTAAGATAACTACTAAGGCTTAGTTAATATTAAGGAAGATAATAATATTTATTAGCTTAAAGTATATAAGTATTTTAAGATTAAAAGTATTCTTAAGAAGTAAACCCTTATACGAGGAAAGGTATAATATCTAGTTAAATAAAAAGGTTACCTACTAATATATACTATTTAGATAGATAAAGACGCTATAAATATAAATAAACTTATTACTATATTTAAAAGTAAGGAATAAGAGGTAGAATAACTCTATAAATAAGTATAAGCTTAAAGACCTATCTAATAGGGCGTTAAACTAGTATTAGAGCCTAGTAAAAGACTACTAAGGCGCTTAAGAGGAAGGCCTTATAAGAGCCTAGTAGAATAATATAATATATATTATAAATAAGGAACGCGCTACTTAAAACGCCTTAAATAAATAAATAGACTATAAAGAGTATTATAACCGAGGCCTTATTATAAAATAAAGACGTTTAGCGCGCTTAGCGCGTCTAAGAACTTTACCCTAATAATAGTAATATTTATATCTATCCTATTACTAAAGATAACTACGCTTATTATACCTTCCCTCTTAAACTCCTTCTACCCTTAGTACTATAAGAACCTTTATAAATATAACCGCCCTCCTCGCTAGAAGGTCGATCCCTACTCTTATTTAACTAATAAGAAAAATCAGCGCTTAAGTATATATATATAAAATAAATTTATATTACTAGGTAACCCTACTAGTTATTACTACTACCTTCACCCGCTTAGTATTAAGCGTATTTTTCCCTCTATATATATATTTCGCTAAAGAGCGTTAACGCTTTTAACCCCGTTACTATACTATTATTATATTTATATTTCTCCCTTTATTACTATTATCCTTATCTAGCTATTAAGGAATCTTACTAACGCCCTATATCGTTACACGCTTAGCGCTACTAGAGTAACCTATATTATATATACCTAGGTATTACTTTACTATAAATAGATAACGCTCTAAATATAAAGATACTAAGTATATTACCCTTAACTATATTCGCTACTACCTACTTAATATTAAGATCCCTTATAATAAGCCTAGATATTATATTTATAACTAAGAAACCTTTAAGCGCGCCCTTAACTAAAAGACCTAATATTATAGAACTAGTTATAATATTTCTAATACCCTATTTATTATCTACCTAGGTACTAATACTTACCTAGTTACCTAATTACTATTTATAAACTAAATTAAGTTCTATTACTAATTTCCTAATACTATCTTAAACCTTAAGTAGCTATCCCTCTATAATATTATATAGAACTCCCTTAAATATAACTTATACTATACTATTAACGTTACTAGTACGCCTATTTCTATTAATTCTAGAGAGGCCTTAAGTAGAGATAACGAACCTATTACTACTAAATATAATTAAGCTAATAAAACTATTAATACTAATTAGCCTAAACTATCCCTTAATACTAGCTAACCTAACTAAGTTACTAACGCTACTAAATATATTAAACCTTAACTATTAACTAATATTATTATAACTAGTACTAGATTAACTCCTATTACTTAGAATAAAACTAATAAGATAGCTACTCCTAAGAAGTAAGCTACTAGTATTAGTACCCTTAACGCAATAGATATTATTAAAGCTATTAAAGGAATACGAGCCTATAGTAAATATATTAGCTATATCTCTATACTACTTAATAGATATAAGGAGACCTAGATCGCCCTAACTATAGCGCTCTCTAAAGGTTATATTACTAATATTAGCGCTATTACCCTTAACTTAAGCTAATTTATTAAGTTAGCTACTAATAAGTTTAAGTTTATTATAGTAACTATTCCCTAGGGACTAATATAAGAGAGCCTAGGCTTCCTTAGCCTAGAATAATACCTTATTACTAAGTTATTTACTAAGTATATAGCGTTAGCTACTAGCCTAGAGGATTGCCTTAATATTAATCCTTCCTCTAACGTTAGCCCCTTTAATACTATTAATACGCCTAGCGCTACTAAGACGCCTAATACTATTACTAGCGTTAAGAAGATTATTATTATAAACTAGTAATCCTATACTTACGTTACTAGCCTCTATCGCCTTACCTATTCCTATATAAAGTTCCTAACTACTTAGGAGGTAATTAATATATACCTTTAGCGCCTCTATTTCTTTAATATAACTAACTTTATCGCTACTCGCTACGCTAAACGCCTTACCCTATATATACTTATCTAGAATAGCTTAATTATCCTTAGTTTATATATATATATATCCGCGCCCTTAACTTATTTATAACTAAACGAATTATAAGTAACCCGGAGTTTAGTATTATATTACTATTCTTTATTATTAAATAGATATTATAATACAAGTTTCCTAGTATATATACTAAGGATAATACTTATATTAGTTAGGCTATAGTTAATAGTAATAGCTCGAGCGCTATCTATACTCTTTTAGACCTTAATAACCCTAAAGCTATAGATATAGCTAACTTTTAGTATAAATATACTACTAACCTTCGAGGCCTTCGTACTAATATTACCTCCCTCGCTACCTCGATCGCTATACTTAAAGATAATAGTATTACTAAGTTATACCCTAAGGTTAGTAATAAATCTCGCTATTTATTCCTAGAGTAATATAAGAATAATATCTAACTAGCTACTACTTATAGTATTAATATTAACTAACTCCTAGTTATAGCTAAAGAGATTATTAATAACGAGAACGAGGACTACCCTAACCTCTTAAAAATAGCTAATACTACGCCTAAGACTCCCTTAGCCTAAAGTAGGATATAATAAAGCGTATGGAATAGAAAGGAAGTAAGGTTATATATAGTTACTTATATATAATAATATAGCTCTACTTACTAGTATATTATTATAATAAGAGGTATAAGTTAAATTTTATACTATATATCGTAGTTAACGCCCTTTTCTTCTTATATAAGTAATTAATACTAAACGCGCTTAGCGTAGTTATCCCGCTTAAGGGCGTCTAACGTATTTAACGCGTTAAATATACCTAAACGCGTTAACCCTTATAAAAGGGCTTATCGCCTTTAAGGAAAACCTTCTAAATTCATAGAATTTTCACTTATATTTTTCGCCTACTACGTGGACCGTATTAGAAGACCTCTTATACCTTTAAGTTATATCTATCCTTATACTTAGTAATTATAGCTTTAGTAGCTTTATAAACTATTCTATCCTAATTAGGCTAGTTCTAATAAAGGAAGGCTTTAGGGATAGCTACCTTCCTATTTACTCTTTTATTATATAAGTTAAAAGTAAGAGTATAGCTAGTTTATAAATTACTATATTAAATCTAAGGCTTATCTTATTTATTTTACTTCTACTACTTAACTTATTCCTTAGGGGCGTCTAGTAATATAGCGTTTTTAGTATCTACCTTATTATCTAGGAGCTTTATAACTCTCTAAGTAATTTAAATAAGAGGGTCTTAAATTATAAGTAGGTCTATTATTTAAAGAGCCTAGTAATAATAAGTATTATAAGGTTCTATGCGATAACCTCTAGCTTTCTCTCTTTCTATAGTAGTAATATCTTCTACTAGGTTAATATACTAGTTTTTTAGCTTAAAGCTAAAAAACGTTATATCTATAAAGTTATATAATTAAGTAGTATCTTTTAATAGATTTATAAAGCTAATAGATAGTTTAGGGCGTGTTTTATTATAACTAATAACTCTTATAACCTCCTCTAGAAGCTTTAGCTACTATTTTTCTACTAACTTACTTATAGTAACTATATAGTATATAAAGGTATCCTTATTAATTAGGATATACTTTAAAATTATCTAACTATTAGTTAATTTATAGTTATAGCTTTTATTAATAATACCTATCTTAACCTTAGTACTTATATCTAAGGTACTAATAAAGTAATAGAGCGCTAATTAGTAGTAAACCCTATTCTAGCTAGCCTTAAGATACTTAATATAGCTAATAATAATATAGTTAATAGCGCTATAAAACTAATAAGCCCCTATAGCTTAGAAAGGTATATATTATAGTAATCTATCTTATTAGAAGCCTCTATAGCCCCCTCTTACTCTACCTCTTCTAAATCCCTAGTATAGCTAGTATCCTCCTTAATAATCCCTATATCTAGCTTATAAGTAGAAGTATTACTATTATTAGTATTATATCTATAAATAGTTTTAAGATTATTATTTATAAGGTTTAGTAGCTTCTATAGTATTTAGATTAAAAGTATTATCTCTTTAGCTAGTAACTCTCTTAATAAGAGTTAAGATATCTATCTTATAATTAGCCTTATTAATATTTAGGGTCCTAAAGTTCTCTATAAGAGAGTTAATAATTAAGCTAGTAGTCTAGGCTATAGAGGGTTCCTTAGCTTTAGCCCTCTATTTTATTAGAATTATCTTTATAAGGACTTAAAGCGTTATTATTAGTTTAGGCTTAATAAGGCTAGATAACTATTAACATTCCTAGTAAGTAGTAAACTATTTAATTAGAGCGTCTTTTATTATAACTTACTACTTTAAAATAACTTTAATAAGCTAGTAGCTAAGACTTTAAGCTATAGCTCTTATAGCCCTCTCTAAAAAATAGTAATAAGTAATATAAATAAGCTTAATATTAGTAAGTTCTAGGTCTCTATACTAGATAGCTCTCTATTAAAGCTATTAAATAGTAGTAATTAATATTATAACCTAGGAAGGGTTATTATCCTTAATATAAGATCTTATAACTAGGTTCTAAAGGTCCTTATTAGGATCTTAATAAGACTTTAGGTCTATAAATCTAAATTAGTATAGAAGTCTCTCCTTAGCTTCTTTCTAAGTCTTAGCTTTATTAATATAAGATTTTACTATATCTTAATAGTTACTAGAGCTATATATATAGACCTCTTTTTTTATATCTTTATTAGTTTTATAATAAAGCTTTAAAAAGCTCTTATAGTTAGTAATAAAGTTAGAGATATTAGTACTAATAAACTTAGGCGTTCTAGTTAAATAGGGAGTTATTATTATAATAATAGGACGTCTTATAAGGAGATTAATAAGGGCTATAATATCCTAATTAGTATAACTTCTTTTAAGGGAATATAGAGTACTTAAGGGTATTACTCCTATCCTAGAAGTAGGATTCGCAAACCTATCTATACTATTATTAGAGGCTAGCTACCCTATAGTATGAGGTTATATCTCGCTAAACGAAGCTCCTATAAATCTCTCTTTAGGCTATTTCCCCTTATTAGAAGAGGATCTAGTATTTAAGTTAGCTAAGGAAGAAGAAGATATAATACTTATAGGTTTATAAATATTAAAGTTAATATTATATAGTTAAAGTAATAGAGTATTATAGTTAATAAAGTAAAGTTATTATTATAATATCTTTTAAATAGAAAGATAAAATAAGTAGGTATAACTTTCTTTAAATAAAACGAAAAAGGAAATAGTATATATTAAATAACTAAATAAATATAAGAAAGGTCTAATAAGCTCGATCTTATTACTCTAGGCTATTATAGATCTACTTCGAGTCTTATTACTTAATATAGAAGGGTCTTCCTAATAATGCTCTTATTTTAGAAGAATTTATAGCTTCTCTATATTAGTATCTCTCTAAAATTAGCACGTTACTCTTAGCACTTAGGGCTATAATAATAAGGGGTTTATTAGTCTCTAGTTACTAATCTAGTTAAGCTCGCTATATTTATTAGCTTAGTAAGACTACTAATCTCTATATTAATATTATATATAGCTATCTTAGCTATATTAGCTATAACTCGCTAGTTAAATAATAGTACTTATAATAATATATAAGGGGGTAAGGAAAGGAATATACTCGCTAGAACTTACTAATAATATAAAGAAAAAGAGAAAGGGAGGATTTCAGGGTCTATACTATTCCTACCTTAATTCTATAAGAAAGTATAGCTATTACTATTCCCTTAGAACTAAGGTAGGTTTATAAATATCTTCCTCTCTTTAAACTACGTTTTTATTATTATTTATATTATTATTATTTATTACTTATAAGTTTCTTAAGTTATTATCGCATTCGAAGTAGATTAATTATATATATATATATTAATAGCAGGGACATATAGACGTAGCAAAGGCACCTAACTCTCTAGGAAGCCTATAATAGCTATTAAAAAGAGCAAAAGAATCCGCCTCTAGGTACTATTAGAAAGGGCTAGAACTAATAGGAACTAGAAAGATAATGAATAATATAGCTTTACTTATAAATAGATAAGAATATTAAGAATAGGCTTAAAAGATATATAGAATAATCTATAGATCTAATTAAAAGGGATTATTTAAATTAGGCCCGGATTTGCTAAGAAAATACTAAAAAACGAGGTATAGGGTTATTAAGGTACTTATTATAATAATATCTATACTATCCTCCTATTTACCACGCTCCTCTCTTCTACGCTCTACTCTATAGTCTTCCTATAATAGGTCTATATGCTAAGGGAGTTTTCTAAAAGTTATATAGCTAAGTCTACCTTATCCTATCCTAATATTAATAAGTAAGTAGTACTATCTCTCTTAAAGGTATTATTAAAGTATTTATTTAAGGAGTAGAGGACTAGTATTATAACTAAGCTATATATTAATAATTAAAGTATTATAAAGGTATTATTAAGTTAGTTAAGGTACTTATAGTAGATCTATAGGATAAAGCTTATATAACTAGTAAAATAAAGGCTATATTTATAACCTAAGTAAATAAAACAATTAATGGAGATAAGAAGGTAGAGCTTAAGAAGGACTAGTAAAGCTACAGTTATTTTAGTTATAAGTATACTAATATAATATAATATTATTTTTCTAATTACTATCCTAAGGATAAGGAATTATTAACTTTATTTAATAATAATAAGAAAGTAGATATACTTAAGAAGGAGCTTATAAGAAAGGGTTAGAAGGTAAAGAAATAAGTTTATTATATTTTTATAGATTTAAATAACTTCTAGGTAGCTTAGAATAACCTTATAAAATACCTACTATCGATAGATAACCCTATTGAGTTCGGAATTACGCCGCAGCCCCTTTGCAAAAAGACTATAACAAATTTACCTAGTTCGCAAGCATAATTCGGGAAATACTATATAGGTATTTTAACTAATACCCTCTACTAATTAAGGAAAATAATATAGGAACCCTATATCTTCCTATTACTTATAAGTAAACCCTCTAAATATTATTATATAAAGTTAGACGCGCGCTATACTAGGGCTAATTATATTAGAGCTAAACGGGCTACTAAGCCTCTCGTAGTAACGCCCTTACTAAACCTTCTAGCAAGGTAAAAGCTACTATATAAGATAACTCCTTGACCTAAAAGGTTAACCTTCTAGTAAGGTACTATAAATACTACTATATAATAGGTAATTCCTTAACTAAAGAGGTCTTTCCTAAGAGGTTCTTATAGCTAGAAGTATAAAAAGCTCTATAAGTAGGGCCTTATACCTCTCCCTCTTCTTTATCCTTATCCCTTAACTATATTAGTACTAGACCTTATATATAAATACGCTAAGCTTAAGCGAGGTATGCCTTTTAATATAAATAATATAGAGGGGGTTACTAGAGAGTTTAATCTTAATATAATTAATAAAACCCGCTCCTTTATTAACTACTCCGCTATATAGAGAGAGTATATTATTAGTATAGCCCTTAAGAGGGCTTATTTCAATACCCCTATAGGGGACTTTATAAGGCGTAATAGTATTAGAGCTAAGTAAGTAAACTTAGTAGTAGAAGTTTAGTAGGTTATTATATACCCTATAGAGTAGCCCTTCTTCGAGCAGGTCCTATAACGCGCTATATATCTATCTATTATAATTTACCTTTGTTAACCTTAGCTATTCCTTTAAAATTAGCTTAGAGCGCTTATAGGAGGTTTAAAAGTTCCTTCTATAGGTATAATAGCTTAGTAAAGTAATTAGTAATAAGATATTTATAAATTATTATAGTTACATAAGCAGGCTTTACGCTATAAATAGTAGTATAAATATAGCTATAGAGCGTATAGTACCCTATACTAGCTTTTAAAAAGGCCTTTTACTAATTAGATATAAGAGTCTTAAAGAAGCTAGATACCTGCTCCTACTCTATATAGTATTAGAGTAAAGACTAGTAACTAGAGCGGGATTTGCTTTCTATTATTCCTAGTTATAAGTTACTAGGTAGTAGATTATATAGTTATTAGCTTTAATAAGTTTAGCTATAGTTCTCCTAGTTATATACCTAGTTAGACCTCTATTTAGTATTAGCCCTCTCCTCGCTATCCTAATATAGCTATACTAGTAGATCTAAGGGTTTACTATCTAAAGGTTCGTTCTTATTATATTTACTTACTTTAGAAACGTCTTATAAAGTAGGGAGTAGATTAACTCTAATATAGGTTTTAATCTATTCCCCTTTAGAATTAACTTCCTTAATAGCTTTATATATATAGTATATTTCTAATATATATACTTTACTTATTACTCTATCTATTAGAGCTAGGCTTTTATCTAGCTCTAGTATAGGATAAGGGGATAATAGCTACCCCCCCTTCTAACTTACTTACCCCTTTAGAAGTTTTAGGATTCTTCTATTTAGAGACTTAGTTATAAGAACGAGGGTTAATATAAGTAATTATTTAGTTATAAGTATTAATATAGCTTTATCTTTATTTATAACGCCTAGGATCTAAAGTTTAAAATTAACTTATAATATAAGCTCTTTAATCTCCTTTACTATCTTATAGATAACGTCTTCTAGAATAGCCTCTTTTACCTTATCCTTTATATAGAAAGTCTATTTATTAAACGTTATATTCTATATAATAATAATTATCTATAATATAGGGATCTAGACCCTATCTAAGTTATAGGCGTTTAGAGTATATCCTACTAGGTATCTAATATATCCCTATAGCACTACTTTAAAGTCTCTCTTAGTAATTCCTCTCTCTTATTCCCTCTTAAGGGGGTATATATAGTAGCTATAGGTATATATATATCTCTAGTAAGGGCGAAGGTTATAAGTTAGGGCTACTCTATTATTAAGTTACTACTGGTAAAGGTACTAGCGGAACTACTCCTCTTTAATCTATAGTAGCAAATACTAGTTATAGCGCGTGAGTAGGCTTATATTATAAAGCGTTATTACTACTAGTACTATCTTAGCTTATAGTTCTATAAGTAAGCTAGCTATAGCGAGTATCTTAATTATTCGAGTT
The DNA here is from genome assembly GCA_036785755.1 of Colletotrichum ledebouriae. Classification (NCBI taxonomy): domain Eukaryota; kingdom Fungi; phylum Ascomycota; class Sordariomycetes; order Glomerellales; family Glomerellaceae; genus Colletotrichum; species Colletotrichum ledebouriae. The sequence goes on from JAVHLU010002841.1 coordinate 11,463, forward strand.
ATAACTTCCTAACTAGCCTATTCCCCTCTACTATTTAGTTCCTTTATATATAAAGGGGTTATTTTAACCTCTATTCCTTCTATATAGGTCTAATCCTTATATCCTATATATCTTATAAGTAAAATTACTAACCTCTTAACGTCTTATCTAATCTTATAAATAGAAAGTCCCTTCTACTAAGATACCTATTACTTAAAGGTATATAGAGCGAGTATAACGCTATTATAGGTCTTATTAATATATAGAAATATAAAGAGCTAACTAGTATATTTATCCTTAATAACTAGGAGCTACTAGTTCTAGTTAAAGCCTTTAGGGTAGTTAAATAGATCTTATGCGATCCTATAATAAGGGTATATTACTTTATCTTCTAATATTCGTCTTGAAATTACCTATTTAATATATATAACTATATAATATTAGTACTATAAGCGCATCAGGCCTTTAAGTTTTACCGCCCGAGTAGTATATACTAGCTACTTAAGAGCCTTAGGGCTAAGGTAGCTACTTTAGAGGTATTGAAATATTATATTATTACTCTAGTCTAGTAGTAATATAAAAGAGGTATACTTATATATTATAAGTATATAGTTTATATTATAAATAATAGTATTAATACTTTAGGGGATCTACTCGGGAATAGAGTATAAGGAACGAGGCTTATATTTAAGGAAAGCAAGGTTCGCCTTCCTAATAAGTTTCTTAATTATAATACTATTCTTATAGGTTCTAAAGTAAAGTATATAGTTATACCCTAAATACTAAATACCTATTTGCTAAAGGAGCGCTTTAGAGATAATATTAATAAAAGGTTCTCTATAAGTCTTATATTATAAGGCATAAGGTCCTCTATATATATACCTTTTAAGCTATTAAGAGCGTTCTTAATGATCTATATACTCTTTATAATAATTAGGTATAAAGCTATTCTAGAATTAACCCGTTCTCTATTATAATACCTAATTAAGTAGGGGATAGGTAGGGACTTATTATTTATTAGATATATCCCTTTATAGTTATCTAGGACTATAGACTTATATAATATATAAGGTCCTAAGTAGGGGGTTATAAAGATACTTAGGTATTCTTTATCTAAGTTAACTATATTATCCCTAACCTTATTTAAGAGGGCTATATAGAAAGCGACGACTACTATGGGTAGCTTAGGGCTATATCGGATTTCTTAGATAAACCCTTATTACCCCCCTTATTATTTTAGTAGTTCTTACCCTTACCCCTATAGGGTATAGTATATAGCTAGCCCTTATAAGTAAGTTTAATATAAAGATTAGTAAAGTATAAGTTATTATTTAACTAGTTATAGATCTAAGCTACTTATATATCTATTACTAATATATAGGGGCCCTTTTAGTATTATCTAGTTAAGGTAGCTTCTAAGTAGTTATAATTAATACTTAGCTATTAATAGCTCGACTTATATTAGCACTATTTACTACTAGATAAGTTACTAGTTATAGGAATATTTAATAGGTTAGCCTTATCTATATAGCTAGCTAGCGTTATAAAGACCCTAGCGCTTTATCCTTATACTCTTAAGTAGAGTATATCCTTATATTAGAGGTCCTTTAATATATTGGTATATTAGCTTATGTTAGAGACTAGTATCCCTGATTGCTCCTATTTAAGGATATCTATAATCTCTATATTAGCTTAAGTAAGTATAAAGTAATAGCTTATTACTTAAAGAAAAGTTTTTAAAGTAAGGATATTACTTACTTTAGGAATATTAAGCTAGGTAATATAGAAATAAATACCCCTAAAGTCCTTAATCTAGGTATTAGAATTAATACTCCTTTTTACCTTTTCTAGGACTTAGATATACTACTCTTAAATAGTAATTAGAGTACTAGCCTTACTTAGAGTATAGTAATATTTAAGATTAATAGTAAGGCTATAAAGGGTTATATCCCCTTTAGCGAGAAGTTCTCTGAATATATGTATAATAATATTATAAGTAATAATCTCTATACTTAGATAGCTAATCTATTTAAACTCTTAATCCTTATAGGTTTACTTAGACGTTTATATAATAAGTAAATAAAAGGATTCTAAGTATTATACCTATATACCTTTAGTATTCTTATTAATTATAACTAGGGTAGCTAGAGGCTAAAGGGGTTATAATTTATTTATTATCTATATCCTAGTAATAGACTTAGGAGTAATTCTAGAAGTAGTATTAGAAGTAGCCTCTTTTAGAGCCTCTTAGTTAAATAGAGCGATATATTAATTATAAGCACTCTTCTCCTATAGTTATTAGGTATTAGTATCTTAGTTTTACTTAGTAATATATATATTAAGAGTTAGGGTTTTAAATAAGGTCTTACCTAGGTATAAAGGTCCCTTAGGGCTATCTAGGTTAATATACTTCTAAATTCTAATAGCTTAGGCTTTAGCTTAGATTATAATATACTAAGTAATAAAGCCTTTATATATAGTTAGGTAATATAATACTACTATAGTAATAATAGAAGATATTATAATTAAGGTTATTTAGAGATAGAGGGTTTATAATAATAAAGGATAGTATATATTAAGGAAGAAAGAAGGAATAGGAGAGAGGAAGTTTTAATAACTATTTTTAGTAATAAAGGCCTATTTTAAAATAATAAGTTAGGGGTCTAGTTAGAGCTAGGCTTATAACTATTAAGAAATATCTTATAGGGCTATATTTATAGTTGCTAAAGAGCTTATTCTATTATAATAAGAGTAGCTATAACGTAGTTACTAATAACTATAGTTAGAGGAACGACCCCGGAGAAAGGTCGCTCTTGAGCTAACGTTAGTCACGTGCCGCGCTAGGAACGGGCGATGCTAAAGGCATCACGACAAATAAGGAGGGGGCTTATTCTAGCCTTTTCTCTAATAATAGGGAATTCATTTAATAATATTAGATTAAAGAGAGCCTAGCTGATTTCTTTAGACTTCCCTAGCTTATTATTCTATTGATACAATCACTAGCTATGTTACTTAGCTAAATTAGATACTAGGGTTATAATAACCTTAGTTATAGGATTATAAACTAGGGAGCGCTAGCCATAGCTAGCTCTGAGGAGAACACTTCTATTAGCAAGGTTGCGCTATAGGTAGAATAAATCTAATAAGCGATACTATATATTCTATTCTCTATACTAGGGAGCGCTAGCTATTAGCTCTTCTAAGAGGATATTAACTATAATATCTAGTATTTAATATATATAAATAGTATATTAATCTCCTTATATAGTAGTCTCCTCTTGATATACTATCTTTTATATACCTCCCGCTCTTATTAGAGGTATTGGGATAGGATAGGATAGACTTAGCTATATAACTTTCGGAAAACTCCCTTAGCGCACGGACCCGTTGCAGGGAGACTATAGAGTAGAGCGTAGAGGAGAGGAGCATAGCGGGGAAGAAGATAGTATTATTATTATTATAATTAGTACCTTAATAACCCTATACCTCGTTTTTTAGGAATTTCTTAGCAAATTAGCGCCTAATTAAAAGGGTCTCTTTTAATTAAATCTATAAATTATTCTATATATCTTTTAAGCTTACTCTTAATATTCTTACCCGTTTATAAGTAGAGCTATATTATTTATTATCTTTCTAGTTCCTATTAGTTCTAGCCCTTTATAATAATACCTAGAGGTAGATTCTTTTGCTCTTTTTAATAGCTTTTATAGGCTTCTTAGAGAGTTAGGTGCCTTCGCTACG
>JAVHLU010002842.1:0-15173 GCA_036785755.1 Colletotrichum ledebouriae
GGTCCTTATTATAAGCGTTTTTAGGGAAAATAAAAAAGCTAATATCTTAAATCTAATTACTACTAATATAAATATTATTTATAATTATACTTATAAACTAGGTCCTCTGCTCTCTATTAGTAATCCTGCAGATCCCTATATTTATCTTAACTATATTACTCTATAGGCTTAGGCGCTTAATATAACTTTTACTAATAAAGTTAATAGTAGAGCTACTATTAATAATCCCCCTAATTAACATATTCGCAGGGCTATAAAGGGTAATAGTAATCTACTAGTAGGTTATAACGAAGTCTAGGATAGTAATATATCTTAGTAGTAGAAGTAATACTAAATCCTAATCTTCTATTATAACACCTATCTTAAAAATAGGATTAATTATATAGTAATTAAATTAAATTACCTTACTTTATAAATCCTTAGGTAAGTCTATAGAAATAGTAGCTAAAGTTACTTAGCCTTTAGAATAGTTCTTATTATTATTCTATTAATCTATTTATTCCTATAGCTCCTTATTACTCTCTCCTATTTTATTAAATTAATCTAGAAGCATAATATTAGTAGGAATAAAGACCTCTTATATCTTTAAGTTATATCTATCCTTATACTTAGTAATTATAGCTTTAGTAGTATTATAGATTATTCTATTCTAATTAGGCTAGTTCTAACGAAGGAAGGCTTTAGGGATAGCTACTTTCCTATTTACTCTTTTACTATATAGCTTAAGAGTAAGAGTATAGCTAGTCTATAAATTACTATATTAAATATAAAGCTTATCTTATTTATCCTATTTCTACTACTTAACTTATTCCTTAGGGGTATTTAGTAGTATAGTATCTTTAGTATCTTCCTTATTATTTAGGAGCTTTATAACTCTTTAAGTAATTTAAATAGGAGGGTCTTAAATTATAAGTAGGTTTACTATTTAAGGAGCTTAGTAATAATAAGTATTATAAGGTTTTATATAATACCCTCTAGCTTTCCCTCTTTTTATAATAGCGATATATTCTATTAGGTTAATATACTAGTTCTTTAGCTTAAAACTAAAGAATATTATATCTATAAAGTTATATAATTAAGTAGTATCTTTTAATAAATTTGCAAAGCTAATAGATAGTTTAGGGTATATCTTATTATAACTAATAACTCTTATAACCTCCTCTAGAAGCTTTAGCTACTACCTTTCTACTAACTTACTTATAGTAACTATATAATATATAAAGGTATCCTCGTTAATTAGGATATACTTTAAAACTATCTAACTATTAGTTAATTTATAGTTATAGCCTTTATTAATAATACCTATCTTAACCTTAGTACTTATATCTAGGGTATTAATAAAGTAGTAGGGCGATATATAGTAGTAAACCCTATTCTAGCTAGCCTTAAGATACTTAACGTAGCTAATAACGATATAGTTAATAGCGCTATAAAGCTAGCAGGCCCCTATAGCCTAGAAAGGTATATACTATAGTAGTCTATCTTACTAGAAGCTTCTATAGCCTCCTCTTACTCTACCTCTTTTAAATCCCTAGTATTATTAATATCTTCCTTAGTAATCCCTATATCTAGCTTATAAATAAAAATACTAATATTATTAGTATTAAGTCTATAAATAGTCCTAATATTATTATTTATAAGGTTTAGTAGCTTCTATAGTATTTAAATTAAAAGTATTATCTCCTTAGCTAGTAACTCTCTTAATAAGGGTTAAGATATTTATATTATAATTAGCTCTATTAATATTTAGGGTCCTAAAGTTTTCTATAAGAGAGTTAATAATTAAGCTAGTAGTCTAGGCTATAGAGGGTTCCTTAGCTTTAGCCCTCTACCTTATTAGAATTATCTTTATAAGGACTTAAAGCGTTATTATTAGTTTAGGCTTAATAAGGCTAGATAACTACTAAAGTTCCTAGTAGGTAGTAGACTATTTAATTAGAGTATCTTCTATTATAACTTACTACTTTAAAATAACCTTAGTAAGCTAGTAACTAAGACTTTAAGCTATAGCTTTTATAGCCCTCTCTAAAAAATAGTAATAAGTAATATAAATAAGCTTAGTATTAGTAGGTTTTAGATCTCTATATTAGATAGCTCTCTATTAAAGCTATTAAATAGTAGTAATTAATCCTATAACCTAGGAAGGGTTATTATCCTTAATATAAGATCCTATAACTAGGTTCTAAAGGTCCTTATTAGGGTCTTAATAAGACTTTAGGTTTATAAATCTAAACTAGTATAGAAGTTTCTCCTTAGCTTCCTTTTAGGTCTTAGCTTTACTAATATAAGATTTTACTATATCTTAATAGTCTCTAGAGCTATATATATAGACCTCGTTCTTTATATCTTTATTAGTCTTATAGCAAAGCTTTAAAAGGCTCTTATAGTTAGTAATAAAGTTAGAGATATTAGTATTAATAAACTTAAGCGCTCTAGTTAAATAAGGAGTTATTACTATAATAATAGGACGTCTTATAAGGAGATTAGTAAGAGCTATAATATCCTAATTAGTATAACTTCTTTTAGGGGAACGTAGAGTACTTAAGGGCGTTACTCCTATCCTAGAAGTAGGATTCGCAGACTTATCTATACTATTTTTAGAGGCTAGCTACTTTATACTATAAGGTTATATCTTATTAAATAAAGCTCCTATAAATCTCTTTTTAAGCTATTTCCCCTTATTAGAAGAAGATCTAGTATCTAAGTTAGCTAAGGAAGAAGAAGATATAATACTTATAGGTTTATAAATATTAAAGTTAATATTATATAGTTAAAGTAATGGAGTATTATAGTTAATAAAGTAAAGTTATTATTATAATATCTTCTAAATAGAAAGATAAAGTAAGTAGTTATAACTTTCTTTAAATAAAATAAAAAAGGAAATAATATAAGTTTAATAACTAAATAAATATAGGAAAGGTCTAGGAACCTCGATCTTATTACTCTAGGCTATTATAGATCTACTTTAAGTCTTATTACTTAATATAGAAGGGTCTTCCTAATAACGCTCTTATCTTAGAAGAATTTATAGCTTTACTACGTTAGTATCTCTCTAAAGTTAGCATATCGCTCTTAGTACTTAGGGCTATAATAGTAAGGGGTTTATTAGTCTCTAGTTACTAGTCTAGTTAATCTCGCTATACTTATTAGCTTAGTAAGACCGCTAATCTCTATATTAGTATTATATATAGCTATCTTAGCTATATTAGCTATAACTCGCTAGTTAAATAATAGTAGTTATAATAATATATAAGGGGGTAAGGAAAGGAATATACTTACTAGAACCTACTAATAGTATAAAAAGAAAAGAAAAAGGGAGGATTTTAAGGTCTATATTATTCCTACCTTAATTCTATAAGAAAGTATAGCTATTACTTTTCCCTCGGAACTAAGGTAGATTTATAAATATCTTCCTCTCTTTAAACTACGTTTTTATTATTATTTATATCGTTATTATTTATTACTTATAAATTTCTGAAGTTATTATTATATTCGAAGTATATTAATTATATATATATATATTAATAGCAGGGACGTACGGATATAGTAACGGCACCTAACTCTCTAAGAAGCTTATAAAGGCTATTAAAGAGAGTAAAAGAATCCGCCTCTAGGTATTATTAGAAAGGGCTAGAACTAATAGGAACTAGAAAGATAATAAATAATATAGCTCTACTTATAAATAGGTAAGAATATTAAGAGTAAGCTGAAAAGATATTTAGAATAATTCGTAGATCTAATTAAAAGAGATTATCTAAATTAGGTATAGATCTGCTAAGAAAATACTAAAAAACGAGGTATAGGATTATTAAAATACTAATTATAATAATATATATATTATCCTAAAGTCTACTACGCTCCTCTCTTCTACGCCCTACTCTATAGTCTTCTTATAATAGGTCCGTGCGCTAAGGGAGTTTTCTAAAAGTTACGTAGCTAAGTCTATCTTATCCTATCCTAGTAATCGAGGGTATTATAGCTTAGTATAGCCTAGAAGGTACCTATAGGGGGGATAGGAGATAGGTCTATAATAAAGTTAATAGTTACTACATAATAGGGATAGGGTACTACGGGGATAAGTTATAAGGTACCTAGAGGGGGCCTTTAGTTAACCCCGTTCTCCTAGTAGCTAGGGTAGTAGTAAATATATATATAGTAAGCTTTTACCTTGTTATAAAACTATATCCCTACTAATTTATAAAGTATCTAGTTAATACTAAGATAATGCTTATTATTATATATAAGTCGGAGGATATTAGGTATAATAGCGCGGGGAATATAGAGCCTCTTTATATTATTAGAGTTAATATAAAAAAGGAGCCCCTTATAAAAGATTTATAGTTATACCTAAAATCGCTAGGGGTAGTAACTTTTAGCTATAGCATAGCGCTCCTCCTCGAGGGTAGTATAGGGTATAACTATCCTATAGTACTTAGCGTTATTATTAGTAATACTATAGAGGATAGCGCTATATTAGCTATTATTAGTATAGGATTTTCTAATCTAAGCGGAGAATTTTATATTAAGATAAATAATAGTTTCTATAGTAAGTCCTATAGCTTTAGCGCTAATAAACATAGTAAGGTTAGGCGGGCTACGATTAGTTATATACTTAGTTATATTATTATTAATATCTATAAGTTCGTTAAATTTAGAGAAAAGCGAGGCCTAGCTAGATTATTAAAGGAGTAGTAGCTAGGAAAGGGCGTTAGGAATAACGTTTAGCTTTCCTAGTACATAAATAACCTAAAGGTAGAACTAAGAAAGGTAATTAGCTATATTAATAAGCTTTAAGTTCGCCTTTATAAGGTTAAGTATATAAAGGGAGGTATATATAAGAATACTACGGGTAGTAGCGTAATTAGCAAGAATATTACTAAGCTAATAGTTAGACTAGATAAGCTTATAGAGCTTCTAAACGGCCTATATAACGCTAGCTACTTCCGCCTTAGTAGCTTAGAATCGCTACTTAGCAAGTATAATAACCTAGGAGAGGAATAAAATAGGGCGTATATTAGTTATCTAGAGAGTAATAAGGTCGATCTTATTATTATTAAGCTTATCCTCTAGCTAGAAGACTATTATACTAAACCTACCTTTATATATATCTAGCTTAATAAAGAGGTTTTTTATAAGGTTATAGTAATACCTAGCTACCTAATAATAGAGGTTCTCCTATAGGGTATTTTATAACTTAAGTTCTTCCTCTATAGGTTTAAAAGTAACTTTAGAAAGGTAGCAGGCCCGAGTCTGCTTAGCTATGCCTTATAGTAGCTTATCTTCGCTATAGAGGAGAGTAGAGAGCACTATCTTATAGTAGTTAAGAGGTGCTATAATAATATTAAACTATAGTATATTATAATAAAGCTAACCCGCTATACTAAGATATCTCTCGAGGTTATAGAGGTTACTTAAAAAGGCGAGCTACTTAAAAGCCTTAATATAGTTATTAGTCCGCAAGATACTAATAATATTAGTAATATAGCTAAGAAGCTAAATAGAAGTAAAGCTAGCGAATACCTTCTTAGCAGAAATATAAAAGCAGCTAGCCTAAAGAAGCTATAAGACTATTTTAATATAATAGAGATAATCTTTAGTAATATCGCTAAAGGTCACGATATTATTAACATATACCTAGATAATATTATAATAGTTATAAAATAAGTTATCTATAAAGCGTTATATATAAGCTAGGGAGTTTTCAAACCCTATTAGGATAATACTAGAGACTTTAATACCGCGGGGTAAGATAATAGCTATATAATTATAATACTTTAAATATATAGGTAACTAGTAAAGAAAGCTAGTAGTATTGAGTACTATTACCTATCCCTTCCCTCGGAAGTAGTTAAGGATATTATCCTAGTCTAGGAGGGGGTATATATTAGGGAGGGTAACCTTATTTAGGGGGCGGAGGTTAAAAACGAGGTAGCCCTTCCTAACTCCCTAGATAATATACTATATAATAAATAGTAAGTATACGATTAGGACTGATCTTATTATAAAGGATATCTTACCCTTAGTATTAAAGCTATCTAACTTACTATAAGTAATCTTAGCGTTTTTAGTCCCTAGGGGAAAAAGATAGGAGGCCTTAGCTTAGCGTTACTACTTATTAATAAAATCGATATATATACCCTCCTTATCTAGTATTAGGATAATATTACGGTTTTAAAATATATTATAATAGTTAAAAACCGCTTTTCAGCAGATAGCGAAAGTAGGATTAGTATTCTAAATATTAATACTAATAGTAGATATTATAATAGGGATATTAGCTACTTAGGAGATACTATAAGAGAGAACCTCTATGGAGCTTTCTTTTACTACTAAGGGGTAATAAGATATAGCTATATAATATATATCCTTAGTTATAGCATAGAGAGCCCTAGAGCAGCTAGTAAAAAGAGCGTCTATATTAGCCTAGTTTATAAAGTTAGCGCCCTCTATCCTATTATAAGGTATAATAATACCTACTCGCGCCCCTTTAGGGACTATTAGTAGTATAAGCGAGGAGTTCTATAATAGAACTAGCTATAGTATCTTATTAGTAAGAATACTATTAATAGCAAACGGAGTTCGCAAATAGAAACGCTATAATTAGTTATAATTACTAGTAGTAGGGGAAACTAGAGGGTTAGTATAGCAGACTATAGTAAAAAAGGAGTTATAAGGAGGGATAACTATTAGCTAAGCGAGGTTCACCGCCCTAATAGCAAGTAACGCGCGCTTATAGGTTATATTAGTAGTTCTATTATATATAGAGCGGAACTTCACTACTCCTTTATTAAAGTCAATAAGTAAGCTATAGTCCTTATAGAAGGGTATACTAAGGAGTAGATTCGCACCTAAGGAGTCTACAACTCTAGTAATAATAATAATATAAGCCTAGATAGGGGTTCTACTAAGCATACCTAGGAGGTAGAAGTTAAAAGTAGCCTCCTTAGTAACTTTAAACGAGGAATCAATAGCCTCTATATAGTATATATTAATAGGGCGTAGGTAGACTTTCCTAATAAAACGGTTTATTTGTTAATAAGGGTAATAGAGGCGCCTATATCGATATAGACTTCCTCTATTAGTCTATTAACTTCTATAGATATATAGAGGTATAAATAAGTTCGCTAGTAGAAGTAAGTACTCTTATATAGCTTAAGGGAGGTATTAATAACCTAGCCCGATTCGAGGGTAAAGTTAGTACTACTATTAGGAATAATAATAATAGCGCTAGTTATAAGCCCTATAAAAAAGGGGCTCGGAGCCTTATTAGGGTCTAGGATATCCCTAGACTCCCGGACGAGGTTATCCCAAGTAGGTTAGTTATTAATCCCTATAGCTAAGTTAGGGGGCGCTAGCGGGCTAGGGTTGCTAGTACTTATCTATCCTACCTATAGCTAAAAGTTATCTAATAAGTTAGATTATTTATAAATATTAATAAGCTCGTAGCTATTATTAACTAGATAGTTAATAATAGTCTTAGGGTTAGTATCCTTAAAGACCTAGTATATCTAATCGTCGCGATAGTACTATATTATCCTCTATAAGTAAGTAAAATAATATAAGTAGGTCTAGGGCTTATAAGTATTATAATACTTACCTAGGCTAGGGCGGTTAGTAATAAGCTCGTAATTATAGCGAGGGGAAGTATCCCTATAGTTATAAGAGCGCTTAGGGTAGAAACCTCTATAATCCCTATTCTAGGGAGGCTACTAGTCCTACTATTATAGGTCCCGGTTTAGTTATCAATAACCTTAGTATATAGATTTATTCTAATCCCCTAGGGGATAAGCGAGATAAGTTATAGCGCCTAAAAAGAACGAGGTATTAGTATAATAGATCGTATAGCGTTTCTTATCTATAAGGGAGAGATAAATATCTATAATATCTATTATATTAGGCTTATAGAGGAAACGCTAGAGCTCTAGGTTAAGAGATTAATAGAAGACTATAAGTAACTAATAGGGGGTAATTAATCCCTATACCTTTATATACTTAAAAACCTCCTAGGTATAGAGTTTAGTATTATTATCGCTATTTATCTAGTCTAGGGTAAATCTATACTCCTAGAGCTAGGCCTAGGCCTTAGCTATAATAAGTATAAACCTCTATTAGATAGCGTTATATAGTATAAGAAAGCTATAAGCCTAGTAGTAATATCGCTTAGCGTTAGTAAGGAGGTATATCTACTAGGATAGAGTAGAACCTTAGAGAAGAGTTTCTTACTAGGAGGTAATAACTATATAATAATAGGGAAATTTAGCTAAAGTAATACGCTAGGAAAGCTAGAGGTTTACCTTATGGTAATACATAACTCTATAGTTATAAAAAACAGGCTCCTTACTATATTATAAGGTAGGGGTATCTAGTTAGAATACGCTATAGTCTTATATAACTTAAGGTAGTAAGACTATAGGTATAGCTAATAGGTAGGTAGAGAAGCCCCGCGCTACTACTAAGCTAATAATATTCCTTAGAAGGTCTGCTATATCTTAGAGGGCGTTAGTAGTACTATTATTATTATACTATAAGGTCGCAACCCCTTATAGCTAATAAGAAACGCCTAGTATTAGTAAACTATAACTAGGGTTGCTCTATAGCTTATAGATTAATAGGGCGGAACTAGATCCCGCTACTCCTAAGCCCGGGGGGGGGCTATTATATAAGTAATATACCCTACAGGACTATTATAATTATTACCTAAAAGGGAATACGAGGAGTTAGCGAGATATAATAATACTACGGGTAGCTAACTTATAATTAGGGGTTTTAAAAATACCACGAGGAGTATATAAGGTCTTAGCTTAACTAGCGCTCCTAGTTCTTATATTAGCTATATTAATAGAGGAGTTATAGCTTATAGTTACGCGCTAGTAAATATAATCTATTTATTATTATATATCTAGACTTCCTTAGGACTAATATCGCTAAACGCGCTATTAAAAATAGGCTACTTATAGTAGTAAATAAGCAATCTAGCGATTCTATTAATAGTTTCCCTAAGGTTATATATATCTATAACCTATCTATTAATATTAAGAGTATTCTTAAGCTAGCTAGTATTAAGCGAGAACTTTAGGTATTACTAAGTTTAGCTAGTACCCTAGTATATACTTCCTAAAGCTATTATATTATACAAAAACGCTTAGCTAAGGATATAGATAACCTTATTATCTAGGAACTAATATTAGAAAACCGCGACGTAGCGGGCGTTATTATATTATACTTTAGTAAAGCGAGTAGTTAGGAATAGTAGCCCTATAGTTAAAGCTAGCTAGTCTATAGTAATAAAGTCCTCTAAGCCTAAGTCCTTACTCTAGCATACTTACTATACGCGCTTCTTTAAGCCTCCTATTATATAATAATCGCTATAGAAAGCCTAGAGGGAGTAAAAAGCTTCGAGGGAGTAGAGAATTTAGAAAAATAAAAAATAAAAAGTTATGCTATTAGATATAACTATCTCCTTAGTATACTTATAGCTATACTAAGAGGGTAATAAGAGGTTTAGCGAAATAATAATAAATGGAAATAACGAGGTAATAAATAGTAATAAATATAGGTATAGGTTATCTTAGTATAAAAGTCTTAGTCTCTTATATTCTATTCTACTAGTACTATTTATAGGTAATAGACGCTACGTGATAGTGACTATACGCCACTATACGGTGAAAAATATAAATAAGCTTAGTATTAGTAAGTTCTAGGTCTCTATATTAGATAGCTCTCTATTAAAGCTATTAAATAGTAGTAATTAACGCTATAACCTAGGAAGGGTTATTATCTTTAATATAAGATCATATAACTAGGTTCTAAAGGTCCTTATTAGGGTCTTAATAAGACTTCAGGTTTATAAATCCGAACTAATATAGAAGTTTCTCCTTAGCTTCTTTCTAGGTCTTAGCTTTATTAATATAAGATTTTACTATATCTTAATAGTCGCTAGAGCTATATATATAGACCTCGTTCGTTATATTATTATTAGTCTTATAGTAAAGCTTTAAAAGGCTCTTATAGTTAGTAATAAAGTCTAAGATATTAGTACTAATAAACTTAGGCGCTCTAGTTAAGTAGGGAGTTATTACTATAATAATAGGGCGTCTTATAAGGAGGTTCGTAAGGGCTACGATATCCTAATTAGTATAAGTCCCTTTAGGAGAATATAGAGTACTTAAGGGTATTACCCCTATTCCTAAGATAGAATTTATAGATCTATTTATATTATAATTAGAAGCTAGCTACTTTATAGCATAAAGTTATGTCTTACTAAATAAAGCTCCTATAAATCTCTCTTTAGGCTACTTCCCCTTATTAAAAGAGGATCTAGTATCTAAATTAGCTAAGGAAGGAGAAGATATAATACTTATAGGTTTATAAATATTAAAGTTAATATTATATAGTTAAAGTAATATAGTCTTCTAGCTAATAAAGTAAAGTTATTATTATAATATCTTCTAAATAGAAAGATAAAAGAAGTAGCTATAACCTTTTTTTAAATTAAATAAAAAAGGAAATAATATAAACTAAATAACTAAATAAATATAAAAAAGGTTTAGCGACCTTAATCTTATTACTCTAGGCTCTTAGAGATCTACTTTAAGTCTTATTACTTAATATAGAAGGGTCTTTCTAATAACGCTCTTATTTTAAAAGAATTTATAGCTTTCTTATATTAATATGTCTTAAAAGTTAGTATATTACTCTTAGTACTTAGGGCTAAAATAGTAAGGGGTTTATTAGTCTCTAGTTACTTATCTAGTTAATCTCGCTATACTTACTAGCTTAGTAAGACTACTAATTGCTATATTAATCTTATATATAGCTATCTTAGCTACCTTAGCTATAACTTACTAGTTAAATAATAGTAGTTATAATAATATATAAGGGGTAAGGAAAGGGATATACTCGCTAGAACCTACTAATAGTATAAAAAAAAGGGAGAAAGGGAGGATTTTAGGGTCTATATTATTCGTACCTTAACTCTATAAGAAACTATTGAGTTCGGAATTACGCCGCAGCCCCTTCGCAAAAAGACTATAATAAATTCACCTAGTTCGCAAGTATAATTCGGGAAATACTACATAGGTATTTTAACCTATACCCTCTACTAGTGAAGGAAAATAATATAGGAACCCTATATATTCCTACTACTTATAAGCAAACCCTCTAAATATTATAAAGTCGGATGCGCGCTATACTAGGGCTAATTATATTAGAGCTAAATAGGCTACTAAGGCTCTCGTGGCCTAGAAACGCCCTCGCTAAACCTTCTAGTAAGGTATTATAAAGGCTACTATATAAGATAACTCCTTAACCTAAAAGGTTAACCTTCTAGTAAGGTAAACGCTACTATATAAGAGGTAACTCCTTAACTAAAGAGGTCTTTCCTAAGAGGTTCTTATAGCTAGAAGTATAAGAAGCCCTGCTATAAGCAGGGCTTTATACCTCTCCCTCTTCCTTATCCTTATCTCTTAACTATATTAGTACTAGACCTTATATATAAATATACTAAGCCTAAGCGAGGTATACCTTTTAGTAAAATAATATAGAGGGGGTTACTAGAGAGTTTAGTCTTAATATAATTAATAAACCCCGCTTCTTTATTAACTACTTTACGATTAAGTTCGGAATTACGCCGCAGCCCCTTCGCAAAAAGACTATAATAAATTCACCTAGTTCGTAGGTATAATTTAGGAAATACTATATAAGTATTTTAACCTATACCCTCTACTAGTTAAGGAAGATAATATAGGAACCCTATACGTTCCTATTACGTATAAGTAAACCCTCTAAATATTATAAAGTCGGATGCGCGCTATACTAGGGCTAATTATATTAGAGCTAAATAAGCTACTAAGGCTCTCGTAGTAACGCCCTCGCTAAACCTTCTAGTAAGGTAAAAGCTACTATATAAGATAACTTCTTAACCTAAAAGGTCGACCTTCTAGTAAGGTGCTAAAGGTGCTACGAATGCTACTATATAAGAGGTAACTCCTTAACTAAAGAGGTCTTTCCTAAGAGGTTCTTATAGCTAGAAGTATAAGAAGCTCTATTATAAGCAGGGCCTTATACCTCTTCCTCTTCCTTATCCCTTAACTATATTAGTACTAGACTTTATATATATAAACGCTAAGCTTATATAAAGCACGCCCTTTAATACTAATAACGCACGAGAGCTTGCTAGAGAGTTTAGTATTAATATAATTAATAAAACCTACTCCTTTTTTAACTACTCCGTTATATATAGAGAGTATATTATTAATATAGCCCTTAAGAGGGCTCTTATTAATACCCCTAGAGGGGATACTTATTATTATATTATAGCTAAGTAAGTAGACTTAGTAATAAAAGCTAGGTAGGTTATTATATACCCTATAGAGTAGCCCTTCTTTAAGCAGGTCCTCTATACTATTAAGGCAGAGGTAGCCTAGGCCCCTTAGGGCTTATTAGTAAGTATAGCTTATGCCGACTGCTTTAATATAGAGAGAGCGTTGCTAACGACGGTATAGCTATAAAGGCATTAGCTAACCCGATTAAATAAGAGGATAAAGATAATAACGACTTCTAGCGGATAAAGCGGTAATAGAGGCGGTATTTAATAGCAGCGCGGGTAGTGCGCGAGAGGAAAAGTCAATAGTTTCGTAGTCTATTAAATAATTAAAAACTATATTATTCTTAATATAAAGTTAAAGATCGTGAGGCTATCTAGTATAATAGGTATATATAAGTGCAGCTATAGTTAGGAAAGTTATAATTATATAACCGAAGGCTATATATTATTAGGAGGCGCGGAGTTAGAAGTTCTGTTGCACTTAAGCAGGTAAAATCACTATGCAGTAGCTAGAGGCCTTAACTACTCTACTATATGTAGAGAGCGTATTATTAGTATAGCCCTTAAGAGGGCTTACCTTAATACCCCTATAAGGGACTTTATAAGGCGCGATAGTATTAGAGCTAAGTAAGTAAACTTAGTAGTAGAAGTTTAGCGGGTTATTATATACCCTATAGAGTAGCCCTTCTTTAAGTAAGTCCTCCGCATTACTAAGGTAGAGGTAGCCTAGGTAGCCTAGGCGAATATTAGTAAGTATAGCTTGCGCTAATTAATAGAGAGAGCGTTGCTAATAATAGCATAGTAAAGATAGTAATAGCTTCTAGCAGACGAAGCGGTAATAGAGGTAGTATTAGTAGCGCGGGTAGTGCGCGAGAGGAAAGGTTAATAGTTTCGTAGTTTAAATAATTAAAAACCACGTTATTATCGATATAAAGTTAAAGATCGTAAGGCTATCTAGTAGGGCACGTATAAGTACAGCTATAGTTAGGAAAGGTAGTTAGCAACTTAGAAGGTTATTAGGTTATAATTACGTAACCGAAGGCTATGTATTGTTAGGAGGCGCGGAGTGAGAAGGTCTATTGCACTTAAGTAGGTAAAATCACTATGCAGTGGCCAGAGGCCCTATAAGAAAGTATAGCTATTACTATTCCCTTAGAACTAAGGTAGGTCTATAAATATCTTCCTTTCTTCTAAACTATATTCGTTATTAATTATGTTATTATTATTCGTTATTTATAGACTTTTTAAGGCTATTATTATATTTGAAATAGATTAATTATATATATATATATATATATATATATATTAATAGCAGGGATATATAGACGCAGCAAAGGTACTTAACTCTCTAAGAAGCTTACAAAAGCTATTAAAAAGAGCAAGAAAATCTACTTCTAAGTACTATTAGAAAGGGCTAGAACTAGTAGGAAGTATAAGAAATAATAACTAATATAACTCTACTTATAAATAGGTAAGGATATTAAAAGTAGGCTTAAAAGATATATAGAATAATTTATAGATCTAATTAAAAGAGATTATCTAAATTAGGCACGAATTTACTAAGAAAATACTAAAGAACGAGGTATAGAATTATTAACGTACTAATAATAATAATATATAAACAATGTTAAAGTCTACTACGCTCCTCTCCTCCACGCTCTACTCTATAGTCTTCCTATAATAGGTCTATGCGCTAGGGGGGGGGGGCTTTTCGAAAGCTGCGCAGCTAAGTCTATCTCATCCCATCCCAATATATAGAGAGTAAGTAAGTAATATCTTATTAAAATAAGGGATTTATTAATAAGATAGCTTAAAGCTTACTAGCTTAAGAGAGTAACTTTAGCTAAGATCGCTAGGTTTATTTAAGAAGAGATTATCTACTATTATAAACTATATAATAAACTTATTATTAATAGAGGCCTAGAGAATAAGGATATTATTATTAAGTTTAATAAGAAGTATAATATAAGGAGGAAAGTAATATCTATATATAACCTAAGGGCGGCCTCTGGCTACTACATAGTGATTTTACCTGCTTAAGTGCAATAGACCTTCTAACTCCGCGCCTCCTAATAATATATAGCCTTCGGTTACGTGATCGTAACTTTCCTAACTATAGCTATACTTATACGTGCCCCACTAGATAGCCTCACGATCTTTAACTTTATATTGATAATAACGTGGTTTTTAAATTATTTAAGTATAGGTAGACTACGAAACTATTGACTTTTCCTCTCGCGCACTACCCGCGCTACTAATACCGCCTCTATTACTACTTTATCCGCTAGAAGTCGTTACTATCTTTATAGTCCTCTTATTCGATCGGGTTAGCTAATGCCTTCGTAGCTATGCCGTCGTTAGCAACGCTCTCTCTATTTAGTATAAGCTATACTTACTAACATTCCCCTAAGGGGCCTAGGCTGCCTCTACCTTAATAATATAGAGGACCTGCTTAAAGAAGGGCTACTCTATAGGGTATATAATAACCTACTTAGCTTCTACTACTAAGTCTACTTACTTAGCTATAATATAATAATAAGGATCCCCTCTAGGGGTATTAATAAGAGCCCTCTTAAGGGCTATATTAATAATATACTCTCTATATATAATAGAGTAATTAAAAAAGGAGCGGGTTTTATTAATTATATTAATATTAAACCCTCTAGTAAGCTCTTATATATTATTAGTATTAAAGGGCATACCTCGCATAAGCTTAGTACTTTTATATATAAGGTCTAGTATTAATATAGTTAAGGGATAAGGATAAGGAAGAGGGAGAGGTATAAAGCCCTACTTATAGTAGAGCTTCTTATACTTCTAGCTATAAGAACCTCTTAGGAAAGACCTC
>JAVHLU010002843.1:0-15170 GCA_036785755.1 Colletotrichum ledebouriae
TTATACCTTTATATAGATTATTAAGGCCTTAATAAAGTAATACTAAAGAACTAATATCTACTCCCCCTTATTAGTAAGCTATTAGATAAGCTTTAGGGAGTAAAATAGATCTTAAAGATTAACTTTTTAGATATATATTATTATATTTATATTAAGCTAGAAGACTACTAGAAGATAGCTTTTAGGACTTATTATAGGTACTTTATATATACTATTATACTATTTAGACTTATAAACGCCCTAGCGATATTCTAGGTATATATTTACTAAGCGCTCGCTAAGCTACTAGATACGTATTATATTACTTATTTAGATAATATTATAATCTACTCTAAGATAAGAGAGTAATATATAAAGGACCTTCGCTAAGTACTCCGTAGGCTTTGCTAATAAGTGCTATATACTAAGCTTAGTAAGTATAGGTTCTACTAATAATAAGTAGACTTCCTAGGGTATATTATTATACCTAAAAGTATATTAATAAACTAAACCTATATCTAAGTAGTTACTAAATAGAAGCTACCTAAGATATATAGGGAGATCTAAGTCTTCCTAGGATTCTATAATTTCTATTATAAGTTTATTATAGGCTATTTAGGTATTATAGCCCCTATAATATCCCTACTAAATAGTAGTGAGAATAGTAAGAAGGGAAGCGAATTTTACTAGCTAGAAGAGGCCTAATAAGCTTTTAAATAGCTCTAAGCTACCTTTTACTTAGTAACTATTCTCTAATATTAAGACCTAACCTGCGAAATAAGAGTTAAAATAGATACTTCTATAAAAGCTATATCTAGTATCCTATTATAATATATTAATAACTAGTAGTAACTAGTTACTTACTATTTATAGAAGCTTAGTAATACTAAGTAGTATTAGGGAGTAGGCTAATAGGAGCTTCTCGCTATAATTAAAAGCCTAGACTACTAGGCTTACTACCTTTAGGGTATATTAAAAAAGTTTATAATCCTAATAGATTATTAAGCGCTAAAGGGAGTTATTAGCGCGTTAGCATAGGACCTTTAGGAAAAGCTTACTAGATAGGTATATAAGCTCTTAGTATTTAACTTTAACCTAGAGTATAAGTTAGGGGTTATAAACCTAGTAAATAGGCTATCTAAGAGGTTAAACTATATAAAGGGGGAGGTAAAATATAATAATATACTCCTAACCCTAGCGAGGAAGCTAGGGTGTATTAGTAACCTACTAGTAGACCTCTAGATAAGTATTACTACTCTATAAGGTAATATAGAGACCTTAAGAGTATTTATTAATACTATAAAAGCTAGTATAAAACGATACCCCTTTTAGATAGATAGCTCTAGGGGTAGAGACGCCTTAGTCTCTAGTTAGTATAGCGCTCTATAGTATATTAATATTATTATAACTATAATAGCTATAATAACTTAATACTAAAGAGTAAGGGAAGATATAGAGAACGCTTAGCGAGAGGTTATAAACCTAGAGGACTTACTTAGAGCTAGGGTTATTATAGCGTAGTAGTATATCCTATGCTAAGTTATAAGGGAGCTTATAATAAGCGAAATAGTATATAGTTAGTAATCTTCTAAAGTAATAAAAAGTCTTATTTATAGACTATAAGCTAATAACTTATACTACTAGACCTAATTAGAGAGGGTATATAGACTAGCTAGCAATTATAGGGGCTATACGATCGATAGCTATAGAACCTTATTCTATAAGGTAAGGTTAGAGATACCCTAGGAGAGGTCCCTAAGACTTAAAATCCTTTACTAATACTATAACGACTATAGAGTAGGTTATATAGGGGTAAATAAGACTACTAAGTTAATCTCGAGGAAGTTCTACTAGCTAAACTTAGCTATAGATATATATAATTACGTTATAGGGTGCTATATATACTAAGGGATTTAGGTTCTAAGATATAAGCCCTATAAAAAGTTATACCTACTACCCCTACTAGCATACCTATTTTAGGAAATTAGTATAGACTTTATTACTAGACTACTACTAAGCTATTAATATAAAGGCGGGGAGTATAACGTAGTTCTTATTATTATATACTAGATAACTAAGTTCGCTATATTTATCCTAATAATAAAGTAGCTAATAGCTACTAAGCTAGCGCGGATTATTTATAAATAGGTTAAGTACTATTTTAATACCCTAGAGGGTATTATTAGTAACTAAGATAAGCTCCTTACTAGCTAATTTTAAGAGGAACTTATAAGAAAGAGGGCTATTAAGCGCTACGTCTTTACTATATATTACCCCTAGACTAATAGGTAGTTTAAAAGGATATGCTAGATATTAGAAAAGTACTTATAAGTATATACTAGTAACTTACTATAAGAATAAGCTATCTAGCTACCTAAGGCTAAGTTTATATATAATAATAGTTACTATAGTACTACTAGCTATTTACTAATAGAGGCTTTATTTAGCTACTACTTATGTTATATAGAATATATAACCCCTGCGAATAGGGTTATAGTATAGGGTATAAAGGAGCGAATTAAATATATCTTAAAGCTTTATAAGAAGGCCTAGGAATAGTAATAGAAAGCTACTAAGGCGTAGGCTAAGTATTATAACGCGAGGTATAAGGAATAGACCTATTATTAGGGATAAGTTATTAGGCTATTAATAAAGAACTTCTAGTTTAAAAATAAAAAACTAGCGCCTAGGTTTATATAGGTAGCTATTATAGAACTAATTAGTATATAAGCTTATAGAGTTTATTTACTACTATAATACTAAAGGATATATAATATATTCTTAGTTACCTTATTAGAACTATAGGATAATTACTAAGTAAGTAGTAAAAGCTCGCCTATATACCTAGAGCTCGAGGATAAGCTAGAGGAATAGGAGGTTAAAGAGATTATTACGTAGTAAGGTATTAGTAATAATATATAGTACTTAGTTAAATAGGTAGAATAGCCTATAGAATATAATATATAGGAACCTATAGAGAACTTAGTAAATATATAAGAGGCTATTCATAAGTTTAATAGATAATATAAGAGGGCTTATAAGAAGTAGGATAACTAGTTACTAAAACTACTATAATAAGTTAGTAATTATAAACCACGAGATTATAAAATAGAACTTAATTTAGAAGTAAAACGTTAATTAAATTAAGTAGCGAATTATTACTAAAGCTATAGTAAAAAGGGGTATTATCCTATAAAATAGGAAAAGAGCTAACTATCTAAGTAGTTATTAACTTCTTAGGATAGCTATAGGGGCGATTACTATAACTATTATAACTACGAGTAGTATTACTACGACTACTATAGCAACTAGTCGCTAAACTAGTGCTATTAGTATCCCTACTATCGCTACCTATAAGCTAACTACTAGCTAACTTACTACTACCTAACTCGCTACTAGCGCTACTACCTAACTCGCTACTAGAACTATTACTATTAGAAATAGTAATAATAACCTTAGCTCTCTCAGTCTTCTTTACTAACTCTTCGCCGCTGCTTTAGCTATACTTAGTAGGGGTATTAAGATAGGAGGCGCGGGAGATAGAATAAGCACTAGTAATAGTAATAAAGCAAGAGGGGATATTATTAGTAGTATACTTAGCGAGATTTTCTTAAAGCTCCTTATAAAACCTAGGGAAAAAGGCGATATTATACTTATAAGTATACCTAAGGACTAGCTTTATTAAAGGGTTATTAAGTAAGTAGTTAATCTTATTAGAGAGGTAGGTAATAGGACTATTATTATAAATATATACTAGCTAGGTAGCGTTTAGGCGCTAAAGAATATTAACGCTATTATAAAGGGTATTAACTTAAAACCTAGTAGTTAGTAAGATATAATTAGTAAGGGAATAGCAAGTAATAGCTTATATAGACTAGGATATTAAGCGCGAGGTACTTATAAATAGAGGCGAGCTCCTAGAGCTAAAGCTACTCTATATTATAGCTACTACTACTAGTAGTAGGATTATAAATAAGCTTAGTAATATACTTCTATACTACTAAATAGTTACTAAGCGTAGCTAGAATATAGTAATAATAAAGAGGGGTTAGGATATTATTACGCTACTAGATCTAGATCTAGTAGAATATATTCTAAGTTATCTAAGCTATACTCTAAAGCTCCTAAGGGACTTAAAAAACGTTAATATATAATAACCTATTAGTAAATTAGTAGAGAGTTATAGTAGTATATTTCTTCTTATTAAAGTTGTAATAGATATACTTCTATATATACTCGCTATATATATAGCGAAAGTAGATAATATCCTAATATATTTTATAAAGATAGCTAAGGTAAGGATAGCTACTATTAGCGTTACTAATAAGATCGCTAGAAAGAATCTTAGGATTATAGAGGTATTTTATAAGAACTATGCTTATATATATAATATAAGATATAATAGAGAGCTATTAGTAAGAAGCTAGAGAGGGATATAAGCGAGATTTTGAAAACTTAATAATTATAATAAAAGCTTATAAAATAAGCGCTAAAATAGGAGAGGTACCTAGACTAAAAAAGATTATAAAGAGGAGAAATTCTAACTAGGTTAGAGACCTTAAAAGGAAGACGCCCTTTTATATTTTAAGTCGCTAGGTAATAAGGCTAAATAATTACTAGTTATATACTACTAAATAGTTATATAACTATTAGTAACTAATTAAAAAATACTAGTAATAATTAAAATTCAAAAATACCTATAACGCGCTAGGAAAATAAAACTATATTATTCGCTATAACTACCTAGATCTAATATAGAGAGCGAGAGTAAATAATATAATAAAGGCGTAGAGACGCTACCCTATAGTTAGTAATAATATCTATAATAACGCAGAGCCGTATTACCCTACTAGTATACCTTAGGGACTAAGGCTTTAGAGGGGCGGGTAATTATAAGGAATAATAGCAGGTATAGGATATAGAGCTAACGCTATTAGTAGAATATTAGCGAATTAGTAGTAAATATATATACTCTTAAGAAAACTCTATAAGCTAGAGACTTAGAAGGTTAAGCAATATTTTAATATAACTACGCATATCTACGTTTTAGCATTCTAGCCCTTCCTGGTTTAGGCCTATAGCTATACTCTTATATATCTATAAAGAAGATCTAAAAATTAATTTAGGAGTTAATCTCCCCCTTAGCTTCCTTATTAATAGTATTAGAAGGTCCCTAGGGTTTTTATAATAAGCTTTCTACTATTATATTCTAAGTATTATAAATATATTATACTTTAAAGTTAAATATTTAAATCTATATAATCTAGCGAATAATAAAAGCTCTTAGGAGGTTTATAGCTACTCTATTAAGTTATATAACTAATATCTAAATATCTATCTCTAAGATAAAGTATTATTTATATAAATAGTTATATACCCTCTTTAAAGCCTTTAGAATACTATATAATTCCTTCTTCCTAGCGTTATATAATAGCTCTAGTCCTAGTTAAATACTACTCTTAAAGCGAGAGACTATATACTAGTTATTAATAAATTATCCTAGGACTCTACTCTATCTCATATTACTAATATTAACTTTAAGGCAGATATCTCCTCCTTTAGAGCTATAATTTATAATAACGAGGATTAGGGCTCTTATAAGTATTATCTTTAAGGTATATATAGCTATTTACTACTTCTCCTCCTAGCTAAATCAGATATTCTTCTTAAGTAAGTTAGTAAGTAGCTTTATAATAATAAAGTAATCCTTTACCTAGGATCTATAGAACGTTATAATCCTAAGGAAAGCTCTTAACTTAATTAAATTAGTATAAGTAGCCTATTTATAGATCTTAATTATCTTTACTTTCTTTAGATAATACTTATTACTACTATAAATATAGCTAATAATTATTACTACTTCCTAGGCTTATTATTACTTAACTATTATTATTATATTGAGTTCGGAATTACGCCGCAGCCCCTTCGCAAAAAGACTATAACAAATTCACCCAGTTCGCAAGCACAATTCGGGAAACACTATGCAGGCATTTTGACCTATGCCCTCTACCAGTTGAGGAAAACAATATAGGAACCCTATACTCTACTAGCTCTAAATTAGCTAGGACCTTATTAATATTCTATAAATATTTTAAAATAAATCTATAAATCCCTAGATAGGACTTAATCTCTTTTTTATTATATTATTAAGTTAGTCCTTTAATAGTAATATTATTAAGGAAGGCTTTATACTAGCTAGGGATAAAGTTATATAGGATTCTAATTATAACCTATATAAACTAAGTAATTAAGATTATTACTCCTTAAGGTAATATATATATCTATAGTAGTTTAATAAGTAATATAAATACTTTTAAATCTCTACTTAGAGGGTCTAAGGGGACTTAGCTATATCCTAAGAAGAAGTCTAGTAGTAATAATAGTTAATATATAGTAAAGTCTTCTCAAAGATTATCTACTAAAGGGGGTAGTACTATATCTTATATTATAACTATATTTAAATTAGTCGCTAAGTTAATAAGCCTTATCTTATTATCTTTTTTTATATAAGGAAGAATAGATTATAATAAGCTATATAACTTTACTTAAGGATTCTCTTTTTTAGTCTATCTTTTAGAATTATAATAATATCTTACTCTAGTTCTCTTAATATTAGGATTCCTTTTACTTTTTATACTTTATATAATATTATTTAAGTTATTTATAGAAGTATAATAGAAGGGTATATAGAGCTATAATACTTAAGTTCCTAGGCTAAAGCCGTCTCTCTTATAATAAGAATAGCTAAAAGAAGCTTCTTTTCTTTAGGCTATAGATAATTAAGAGTCTTTAGGATAGCTTCTTATTAAGCTCTTATAAACCTTATTCCTTACTTAATAATTAAAAACTTTAATATAACTAAGCTTATAAATAGGGTGCTAGGATCTAATATTATATTCCTCTTAGCTTTTACTTATACTTTTAACTTCTACTCTAGGTCTCTATCTAAGGTTAAGCTATTTAATATAGTATTATTAATAGGTTAAATCTTCTTATCTTTTATCTTATATATTATATTAATATCTTCTATTAGTAATATACTTATTATTAGTATAGGTTTATAATTATTATAGGGGAAAGTAGTATCTATAGCTATAATAGCTTTAATACCTCTCTAATATACTAACTTATACTTCCTCCTAGGTACTTCCCTCTTTAATAATCTTTTCTTAGGTTTATAAATATAATATTATTAATTAATACTATAGTTAATATATCCTATTATATATATTATACTTATAATTACTTTATAGATCTTATTAAGCTTAGGGGTAACTTAGTTATAGATTATAATCTCTAGAACCTTATTAAATATTAATTTAAACTCTTTAGAAATAGTAATAAGTTCCTTATCTAGGTCTAATTATTACTTACCTTTATTTAATAGGTTATAAGAGCTTTTAAAAGCTTATTAAATTACTTTAATATCCTACTATATTCTTATACTCCTTAGTATTATATCTAGCTCTTCCTTATCCTTAGTATTATTAACTTATAAATTATCTCTTATAAAATCTAAGCTTATTACTATATTAAGTCTACTAGTAGTAGCCTCTCTTTCCCCTCCTTTATAGGAGATAAGAAGGTATATTAAGACTAAGAAGAAATAAAGTAATCTACTTTTATAATAATTTCTAAGAATCGAGTAGTTTAATCTCTTATATAAAATAAGAATAGGATATTAATCTTAATATTCCTAGACTAAAGGACTCTAATAATTTAGTTCTATATATAATTTAGCGTTATTTAAGTCTTTAAAATAAATAGAGCTCCTAGTACTAGGTTCTTATTATAAGTATTTTTAAGAAAAGTAAAAAAGCTAATATCTTAAATCTAATTACTACTAATATAAATACTATTTATAATTACGCTTATAAATTAGGTCCTCTACTCTCTATTAGTAATCCTATAGATCCCTATATTTATCTTTATTATATTACTCTATACGCCTAGGGGCTTAATATAACCTTTACTAATAAGGTTAATACCTAAGCTACTATTAATAATCCCTCTAATTAGTATATTTATAAGGCTATAGGGAGTAATAGTAATCTACTAGTAGGTTATAACGAAGTTAAGGATAATAATATACCTTAATAATAGAAGTAATATAGAATCTTAATCTTTTATTATAATACCTATTTTAAAAATAGGATTAATTATATAATAGTTAAATTAAATTACCTTAGTTTATAAGTACTTAGGTAAGTCTATAGAGATAGCTATAGAAGTCGCTAAGCCTTCAGAATAGTTCTTATTATTATTCTATCAATCTATCTATTCCTATAGCTCCCTACTATTAGCTCCTATTTTATTAAATTAGGTTAGAAGTATTATATTAGTAGGAATAAAAACCTCTTATATTTTTAGGTTATATCTATCTTTATACTTATTAATTATAGCTTTAGTAGTATTATAAATTACTCTATCCTTATTAGGCTAGTTCTAATAAAAGAAGGCTTTAGGGATAGCTACCTTCCTATTTACTCTCTTATTATATAACTTAAGGGTAAGAGCATAGCTAGTTTATAAATTACTATATTAAATCCAAGGCTTATTTTATTTATGTTATTTCTACTACTTAACTTATTCCTTAGGAGTATTTAGTAGTATAATATCTTTAGCTTCTTCCTTATTATCTAGTAGCTTTATAACTCTCTAAGTAATTTAAATAAGAAGGTCTCGAATTATAAGTAGGTTTAGTATCTAGGAAGACTAATAATAATAAGTATTATAAGGTTCTATATAATAACCTCTAGCTTTCCCTCTTTCTATAGTAGTAATATCTTCTACTAGGTTAATATACTAGTCTTTTAGCTTAAAGCTAAAGAATATTATATTTATAAAGTTATATAATTATATAATATCCTTTAATAAATTTTTAAAGCTAATAGATAGTTTAGACTATATCTTATTATAATTAATAACTCTTATAACCTCCTCTAGAAGCTTTAGTTACTACTTTTCTACTAACTTACTTATAGTAACTATATAATATATAAAGGTATCCTTATTAATCAGGATATACTTTAAAATTATCTAGCTATTAGTTAATTTATAGTTATAGCCTTTATTAATAATACTTATTCTAACCTTAGTACTTATATCTAGGGTGCTAATAAAGTAGTAGGGCGATACGTAGTAGTAAACCCTATTCTAGCTAGCCTTAAGATACTTATTATAGCTAAAAATAATATAATTAATAGCGCTATAAAACTAGTAGGTTCTAATAGCTTAAAAAGGTATATCTTATAATAGCCTATTTTATTAGAAGCCTCTATAGCCTCCTCTTACTCTACCTCTTATAAGTCCCTAGTATTAATAATATCCTCTTTAATAATCTCTATATCTAGCTTATAAGTAAAAGTACGATTATTATTAATATTAAGTTTATAAATAGTCCTAAGATTATTATTTATATAGTTTAGTAGCTATTATAGCGTTTAGATTAAAAGTACTATCTCCGTAGCTAGTAACTCTCTTAATAAGGGTTAAGATATCTATCTTATAATTAGCCTTATTAATATTTAAGGTCCTAAAGTTCTCTATAAGGGAGTTAATAATTAAGCTAGTAATCTAGGCTATAGAGGGTTCCTTAGCTTTAGCCTTCTACCTTATTAGAATTATCTTAATAGGGACTTAAAGCGTTATTATTAGTTTAAGCTTAACTAAGGTAGATAACTACTAAAGTTCCTAAGAGGTAGTAGACTATTTAATTAGAGCATCTTTTATTATAACTTATTACTTTAAAATAACCTTAGTAAGCTAGTAGCTAAGCCCTTAGGCTATAGCTTTTATAGCTCTCTTTAAAAAGTAGTAATAAGCTATATAAATAAGCTTAGCGTTAGTAAGTTCTAGGTCTCTATACTAGATAGCTCTCTATTAAAGCTATTAAATAGTAATAATTAATATTATTACCTAGGAAGGGTTATTATCTTTAATATAAGATCTTATAACTAGGTTCTAAAGGTCCTTATTAGGCTCCTAATAAGACTTTAGGTTTATAAATCTAAACTAGTATAGAAGTTTCTCCTTAGCTTCTTTCTAGGTCTTAGCTTTATTAATATAAGATTTTACTTTATCTTAATAGTTACTAGAGCTATATATATAGACCTCGTTCTTTATATTATTATTAGTCTTATAATAAAGCTTTAAAAAGCTTTTATAGTTAATAATAAAGTTTAAGATATCAGTACTAATAAACTTAGGCGCTCTAGTTAAATAGGGAGTTATTATTATAATAATAGGGTATCTTATAAGGGGATTAGGAAGGGCTATAAAATCCTAATTAGTATAACTTCTCTTAGGGGAATATAGAGTACTTAAGGGCGTTACTCCTATCCCTAAGGTAGGATTTATAGATCTATCTATATTATTATTAGACGCTAGTAATCCTATAGTATAAAGTTATATTTCGCTAAATAAAGCTCCTATAAATCTCTCTTTAGACTATTTCTCCTTATTAGAAGAAGATCTAGTATTTAAGTCAGCTAGGGAAAAGATATAATACTTATAGGTTTATAAACGTTAAAGTTAATATTATATAGTTAAAGTAATAAAGTCTTCTAGTTAATAAAATAAAGTTATTATTATAATATCTTTTAAATAGAAAGATAAAGTAAGTAATTATAACTTTCTTTAAATAAAATGAAAAAGGAAATAATATAAACTAGATAACTAAATAAATATAAGAAAGGTCTAGCAACCTCGATCTTATTACTCTAAGCTCTTATAGATCTACTTTAAGTCTTATTACTTAATATAGAAAGGTCTTCTTAAGAACGCTCTTATTTTAAAAGAATTTATAGCTTTATTATATTAATATCTCTTAAAAGTTAGTATGTCGCTCTTAGTACTTAGGGCTATAATAGTAAGGGGTTTATTAGTCTCTAGTTACTAATCTAGTTAATCTCGGTATACTTATTAGCTTAGTACGACTACTAATCTCTATATTAGTATTATATATAGCTATCTTAGCTAGCTTAGCTATAACTTACTAATTAAATAATAATAGTTATAATAATATATAAGGGGTAAGGAAAGGGATATACTTGCTAGAACCTACTAATAGTATAAAAAGAGAGAAAGAGAGGATTTCAAGGTCTATATTATTCCTACCTTAATTTTATAAGAAAGCATAGCTATTATAATTCCTTTAGAACTAAGGTAGGTTTATGAATATCTTCCTCTCTTTTAAACTACGTTTTATTATTAATCGTGTTATTATTATTTATTATTCGTAGACGTTTTAATCTATTATTATATTCAAAGTAGATTAATTATATATATATATATATATTAATAGCGGCCTCTAGCCCCTGCATAGTGATTTTACTTGCTTAAGTGCAATAGACCTTCTAACTCCGCGCCTCCTAATAATATATAACCTTTAGTTACGTGATTATAACTTTCCTAACTATAGCTATACTTATACGTGCCTATAAATAGCCTCACGATCTTTAACTTTATATTAATAATAACGTAGTTTTTAATTATTTAATAGACTACGAAACTATCGACTTTCCCTCTCGCGTACTACCCGCGCTACTAATACCACCTCTATTACCGCTTCGTCCGCTAGAATAGCTATGCCGTCGTTAGCAACGCTCTCTCTATATTAAAGTAGTTAGTATAAGCTATACTTCCTAACGTTCCCTTAATAGGCCTAGGCTGCCTTGGCTACCTCTACCTTAGTAATACGGAGGACCTGCTTATAGAAGGGCTACTCTATAGGGTATATAATAACCTACTAAACTTCTGCTACTAAGTTTACTTACTTAGCTTTAATACTATTACGCCTTATAAAGTCCCCTATAGGGTTATTAAAGTAAGCTCTCTTAAGAGCTATATTAATAATACGCTCTCTATATATAGCAGAGTAATTAATAAAGGAGTAGGTTTTATTAATTATATTAAGGCTAAACTCTCTAGTAACCCCCTCTATATTATTTATACTAAAGGGCGTGCCTCGCTTAAGCTTAGTATATTTATATATAAGGTCTAATATTAATATAATTAAGGGATAAGGATAAGGAAGAGGGAGAGGTATAAAGCCCTATTTATAATAGAGCTTCTTATACTTCTAGCTATAAGAACCTCTTAGGAAAGACCTCTTTAGTCAAGGAGTTACCTCTTATATAATAGTATTTATAATACCTTACTAGAAGGTTAACCCTTTAGGTTAAGGAGTTATCTTATATAGTAGCTTTTACCTTACTAGAAGGTTTAGCGAGGGCGTTACCACGAGAGCCTTAGTAGCCCGTTTAGCTCTAATATAATTAGCCCTAGTATAGCGCGCATCCTACTTTATAATATTTAGAGGGTTTAGTTATAAGTAGTAGGAACGTATAGGGTTCTTATATTATTTTCCTTAACTAGTAGAGGGTATAGGTTAAAATACCTATATAGTAGTTCCTAAATTATGCTTATAAACTAGGTGAATTTGTTATAGTCCTTTTGCGAAGGGGCTGCGGCGGAATTCCGAACTTAATATATTTATAGTAGGGACGTATAGAAATAGCAAAGGCACCTAACTCTCTAAGAAGCCTATAAAGGCTATTAAAAAGATTAAAAGAATCTACCTCTAGGTACTATTAGAAAGGGCTAGAACTAATAGGAACTAAAAAGATAATAAATAATATAACTCTATTTATAAATAGGTAAGAATATTAAAAGTAGGCTTAAAAGATATATAAAATAGTTTATAGATCTAATTAAAAGAGATTATCTAGATTAAGCGTGGATATATTAAGAAATATACTAGAAAACGAGGTATAGGATTATTAAGGTACTCCTTATAATAATAATATAAATAATACTAATGTCTACTACGCTCCTCTCCTCTACGCTCTACTCTATGATCTTCCTATAATAGGTCCGTGCTCTAAGGGGGCTTTTTCGAAAGCTGCGCAGCTAAGTCTATCTTATCCTATCCTAATACGAAGAGGGGTACTCTTATAGCTTAACCTAGAGGGTACCTAGTATCCTATAGTATTCTACTTATAAAAGCTCTCGCTCGTAGAATATAACTACCCTATTTATAATAAGGAGCTCCTAGTAGTTCTTTCTTACCTATATATATAGAGAGTAGAGCTATATAATATAACTACCTTTAAGATACTAACTAACTACTAGGGGCTTAAGTACTTTATAAAGAAATAGCGCCTTATAAAGCACTAGAGCTAGTAAGTAGAGGAGCTATCCTAGTATAACTTTACTATGAAATACGGCCCTAGTAAGGAAGTAATAGCTATTAATACACTCTCTTAGAGACAATAAGATATATTACGAGGGTAGGATCATAGGTAGAAGCAGGGGAGGGTCTTATAGCTAATACTAAACCACGCCTACCCCTATAAGGACCCTATAGCTAGTCCCCTAGTAAGGAGAAGTTAGAAAGGCTATACTAATATCCTAGATATTATAATCTTTAAGAATAGGTATATAAGTAGCGAAAGGGGCGGTAAAACAGCCTGAATAATAAATATTAATAGGCTGAGTGATATTATAATAAAAGCTAATAAATTTAAGCATAAGGTGGCATTTTTCCTAGAGTTAATTAATAGAGAAAACGTTTAATATTAATGATATTATCTCTAAGTTATAAATCCTACCCTCGTGAAGTGAGGGGTAAGATATTCTAAAACGTAACTATAAAGCAGTAGCTTATTAAGTAGAAACCGCGCTTAGATCACTATGTGGTCCGTGCTCAGTTTCTATATATTTATGGCTATAAAGCTAAGGATTATAAATATATATATATATATATATATAAGCTTATTACTATTATTAGAATTTATATAGATTTCTAAAGTATTTATTCTATAAAGGAAATACTTTTATATTTATTTTCTTATGTTTTATAGTTATTAAAGTAATATTAAAGAGATATTTTATAGGTATATAACTATATATACTATAGTTATTTATTAAGGTTTATGTAACCTTTATAAGATTATTATAGAATCTTTTAAGATTTACCTTCGGTATTCTTATACCCCCCCGTAAGGTATATATTTTATTCATATCTAGCTTATTGTTATGTTATGTTATGTTATGTTATGCTATGTTATGTTATATTATATTATGTTATGCTATGTTATATTATGTTATATTATACTCTCTTTATAAGTTACTTACTCTAATATAAAAATTCTTAAAACCTAGTGGGAAAAATAAAGAGGAAATTCTTAGAGTATTATATAATAATTACTAGTAGAAAACCCTAAAAGCCTAACTCTCAGAGGTATAAAAGGAAAACTAAACTTTTATATAGGTATGGAGTTTTCTTTTACCTAAGGGCTTTATTAATATATCCGTAATATTATTACTAGACTATATATAAAAGAGGAAAATCTCTTCTTCTATAACTAGATTTCTAGTAAAATAGTATTTAATATTAACATGCCTAGCCCTTTTAGAAAATTTAGGATTCTTAGCTAACTTTTGAGCTAAGATATTATCTATAAGTATTTTAGGCTTTATAAGGCTTTTATAGCCTAATCTATTAAGTATAAAGTTATAGCTATTATATATATATAGAGCCTCTTTTATTATATCTAATAAAGCTATATATTTAGCTTCGTAGCTTAAAAGGGCTACTGTTTTTTATTTACAAGAAGAATAGGATATAATATTATATAAACCCTAAGTAAATATATAAGCTAAGGTTAAGTTTTGATTATTAAGGTCTCGTGCCTAATCTAAATCCGTAAATCTAATTATATTATTATTATTAGGTATATCCTTACTATAGTTATATATTAAACTATAGTTAGGGACTTTATTTATATATCCCTATTATATATTAAGAGCTATGAAGTGCTCTTTAGAGGGATTACTACTATAACGGGCACATATTATAACCGCTAAAGTGATATCTAGCCTTTTTTTTAAAGCTAGGTATAATAGGGCTCCGATTTCTTATTAATATTGTAATATTTCCTCTTTAGTTACATAGTTATTATTCTTATATAACTTTAGATTATTATCCATAGGGGTATAAGCCCCATGGACTATAGTTTTATTATATTTATTAAGTATTCTTTCTATATGCTTTAGTTGTTTTATATATAGTTATTTATTTATACGGTCTATTATTATTTTATTTCCTAGGAAGATACTAGGCTCCCCTAAGCATTGAAGTCTTAAATGCTTTTATAGGTTATTATATATATAATTATAGGTATTAT